>VZRX01020061.1:0-185130 GCA_013398075.1 Notiomystis cincta
TCTCTTCTCTTCTCTTCTCTCTAGGTCTGAGAATACGATTATTCAATTTCTCTCTCAAGCTACTAAGCTGTTTCCTATACATAGTTCGTGTGCTCCTGGATGATCCTACACAAGGACTTGGATGGTAATGTTTGGGTTTTTTTCCTCATTTCTGCTCTCAAAGCATTATTTAAGTTATAAGAAATAAATTAGTGAATTCATGTTTGGTATTCTTTCAACAAGGATTTGTTTTTATGTCTTCCAGATATTTTGAAAGAATTCTTACATTGTGAATGGAAACAAGAACAAAAATAACAGTATTATTTTTTTCCCTTTACCACTAAAATAATCCTGGCTCTCTCCTTAGGTGCTGTGCATCTAAGATGTAATTGTGCAAACATATATTTTAGAAGTATTATTACATAACATTTCTATGTAAAATTGCAAATGTCTGATGCCCAGTTTATGCACCTATTCTTTTCAGATCTTGCTTAAATAATTTTACTTAAAATCCCAGATCTCGGAAATGGACAGACAAATACATGAAACTGAGCTGTCATGCAGATGACATTGATGATCATTTTGTAGCCTTCTGCTTTCTCAAACCACTTCAGAGGAGCAAGGCCAAAATTACATTCTATACTGACAATGATTTATGGGTAAAATGCATGATTTTGCACACCCAGAATTGTCAGTATGGTATTCTGTATCACTCTTTTTTAAAAATTTGTTATACGATTAGTCATCAAATGTAGATTTATAATTTATTTAATCCTGTACTTCTGTTGTATTTGTATCCTGGATATATTGAATCACTTCAATTTTTAATGCTAATAAGCATCACATTTTATTAACATATTTCCTTTTGCTTGATTTGATTCTTTTTTCCTTAAATGATGAAAGAAACAAAGCACATAAGAAAATACTAAGCTTAGGATGATAGAACCAGCAGTCTTCACACAATGTTAGGCAAGGGACAGAGTTTGATTTCTAATATTAATATTTGAATATCAGCTAAATCTAGTAAGGGTAATACCAATAAAAGATAGTGCACAGGAGAAATACTTTATTTTACAAGAATGAAATCCAAAGTAAAGAGAAGTAAAGAATACTTGCTTTATTCAGCAGTGCATGAGAGAAGGATACGTGAATAGGAAGTACAGAAGATGCATTTGAGATTTTTTTTGGTCAAAATTTATTGTGAGAAATTGTAAGATCTGAAAAAGGGCTGTGAAAAAATTTCCCTGAAAAACAAGACCCTTAAAAAACTACTTTTGACTCTACCTCTACCATATAATGTCTCTTCAATAAGAGGACACAAGCAGTAAAGTTTTCATGAAAAGTTGTGGCAAAGAGGAAATCCATCCTTAGAAATTTAGGCATATTAGCAACTCAGGGACTTGACATTTTCCCTCTAATCATGGAATTTCTGGCATGCTGCACTTCTTTCATTTTGAGACCTCTGGTGAGCCCAGATGAGTATATTGTACTGCATGGTTCTATCTGGGTGTGCAGGCAGGTTAGAATATCAGACCTTGTGCCAAGTATACTTTTGTATTTATATGCAAAGATGCATATTCATATACATCTGCAGACTGCTGAATGTCTCACACCTTTCCTGGCATGTCCTTCAATTCAGTTGTTTTACTCTTCACCAGAGAGTGTATTTATATTTTCTATACATGTTATTCCCTTACATGGTGTTGTGGTACATCTAAGAGAGCAGCTGATGTGCTCTGTCTCTGAATAACATTTGTCTGCCTGAGAAGATTCAGGTAAATCCTTCTGCCTGCTCACTAAGGCCTTAATCTGAGAAGCTGTGCCAGACAAACAAATGTCATCCCATTAGAGATCCCAAGGGCTTGATACCAAAACTCCTGCTTGAATGCATTCTGAAAGATGTGATATGAAAGAAAAAATAACTTCTAGATACTGTGTCACAGCCCGATGAAGGAAACTACTCAGAGTGCTGGGAGTCTGGCCACAGAAGATGTTTTCACCTGGTTGGTTTTTAAGTGACAAATCTTGGAGGAACTCTTTTCATCAGATTTATTTATTTCCTGTTTTCCAGAACTGCCTGCACAAGTTGGTGTCTTTCATTTACTCCTTCAGGCACCGTGGGTGTACAGGAAAGAGCTTAAGACATAAAGCATCCTTATTAATGGGTACAATAGCACTGCCCCACTCATACCTGGTACAAATACAGTTGTTGCTGACCTGTGGGCTGCAGATCCCTTTATTTTCTGCTGACCTTGCTTGCCAAGGATGAGCAAGGATATTTTGCATCATTTACAGATTATGTATTCCCACAACCTTATATGACTATCTGAAAGGAAGATTTGTGCCAGCAGTTTAAGGCAAGATAACATCATGGGTATATGGCCAATATTTTTACTTGCCTGTCACCAGTTCTGTACTTGAAATACTGCTGCATGAATCTCTAGCCCTCCTCAAAAGAGGTTATCAACTGTAGTTTGCTGCAGTCTTTCCTGTTGAGAGCATGCTCCTTCTATCCCAGTCTGTCCATGGGATAGGGTTTCTAGGATCTCTTGACAACAGTATATATTGTGTATACTTGGTTAAGCTTTACAAAGTATCATTTTAGTTGTCTTGTTTTTAAATTTGAAAAGAAATCTTTAAAAAATGTAACCTGGAATGTTTCAGAGTCCTTTATCTACAGATACAGAACGCAGAGAGCAGTGCTTTCTGTAAGTCACTTTACTTTTAAAAATGTCTGTATTGATTTGCTTGGGTTTCAAACTATTGCATGTATTTCGTATGATGTAATGATGTAATTAATATCCCTTTCCTCCCATATGTTTTTATGACTGTGTTCCCATATACATTTGCTAATGGAAATGGACTTTGCATGGATGGTATGGCAACTATAAGTAAGGAATTAAACCGGAGTTGTTCCAATCAAAACTACACACCTGGAACAATCGATTGGTGAGTTCTTAATTTAAAACAGCAAACCAAAAGTCCACAGAAGGGTGGGAAGGGAACACAGGAAGACAAATCTATTTACATCTGGAATGGTGGCATTTTAACATATAGTAGGGATGCTTCGATGAATCTCTAGCCATTACTTACATTTCTGAATGTTCAAATTGCATTTACTATTTTTGTTCTTTCTCTTGGCTGCAAAGTGAACTGCTGGGCTGGGTGCTGGTGTGAGATCTGGGTTCCATCAATGCTGATACCTTGCAGAAATATAAAAGGACGCCCTTATCTTAAAAAACAAATCTTAGTAGCATTAAATGATTAACAGAAAATTATAGTGCCATTGAGAGTGTCCCATTCCAGAGGTGCTGTATCAGTGCCTATTAGCATTGATGGGATTTTTCCAAGATGTGACAGCCCCTAAGAGATACCATTTATATCATTACACAGATGGCAAAATGCTCACACAAAAGGACTGTCAGTTTCCCTCAGGAACCTAAAGATTTCCTCTGGATTAGAAATACAAGACATGTCAATACTCAGTAGATAACTACTGATTTAAAGTTTTTATTACTGAGAATTTTTTTTTCAATAAGGCTGCTCTAATTCCCATTCACATGTACAAGTTCTTTTTGTTTGTTTGAAACATCAGATTATGATTAATTTCATATTTATTTCCTTATTATAATGAACAGGTCTCCCATTATTTGGGTGAATCGAAGCTTACCTTTGTGGGGATTACAGGTAATATGTACATGACCAATTGTTTCCATGTACCAACTGCAGATGATACTGATTTACAGATTTGTGGCAATGTTAGAGCAGACTTGGAAATGTTGATGTCAGCAGGGAAATCTCCTTGAACAACAAGTACAGCAGAAGCATAAATACCAGCTGATCTGAACTGATTCTTTCTGTGAAATGTGGTTTTTTTACTAAGAAAAAGTTTCTACTTGAGCTTCCAGATTGGTTATACCATTATATTCACTCACCATCATTGGTGCAATGCCAATGCAATGATTGTACCTCTATGTAATACACAATTTTCTAAGAGAAGAAGCCCCTGATGAAAATACCTTTAGAATATGCAGTTTGAATAATTTTTGACCTAGCATTCAGATTACTTTATTAAATTTAATTTAAAAATACTGACATATTTATTTGCCTATGGATACAGTCCTATTCTGATACATCTCTTTGATAAGGGTAGGAATTTATTTGAAAATAAAGCCTGAGTTTATCTAAAATTTATAATTACTTGGGAAACTGATATATTTTGATTGCCTATTTTAACAACTTTGTATATTTTAATCATTTCCCAATTCATAGTATCTTTTTTACTTCTACATAAAGACACTGTGCACCCTTCAGAGTTGTCAGCTGTAGGGAACATTAATTTAAAATTAAAAATCCTGAAGTTTGACCTCCAGCTTGATAGAATCCATCTTGATGGACTATTCTCACAATACACATTAAAATACAAATATTTTCTATGCAAAGGATTTAAGTAAGTTTTATAGTTATAGCCTATAAAGATTTAATTATTTTGTTTTACTGTTTTGATATTTGACTATTTAAATATTTTAAAGTCTTTAATGCAAACACTAAATAAATTTAGTCTGTTTATGCTGGGAAATTGAGCTCAGCTGCATTTAAAGCTTAAAAACAATAATTATTCATATGTATAATTTTTTGCTGCTTTCAACATTATGCATTATACACCATAAGAAAAACATTTGCTTTTCCACACATTCATAACATCTTCACAAGAAAGTAAAGAGCTGAATGACTTTCCTTATTTACAGCTTCCTTCTCTCTGTCACGTGAAAAGATTTTCGTACTGTTTAAGAATAAATGAAACTCAGAAAAATAACAATATCTGAGCTTCAAGCAAAATGCTCTTAGGTGAGAGAGTTTCAGAGGATTCATGGAAAAGTTGTTTTATATAACCTTTGATTTTTATTGTGATGTTAATATCTATTTTGTAGAAGCTGGTATTAATACACATATTTTTTCACTTCATTTAAGGTCTCTGTGGCAGTAATAAGTCTCTTTGAAACTCTGTTGCTAAGTTATCTAAGCTACAAGGTAAGTACTCTTTGTTACTTTTAGGCATGCTTCATTAAAAAATAGCTGAGTTAAATGTTTCAATAGAAATTTATGTACCTGGGCCCAAACTGGTGTACCCTCAGGGAGCTGAGAAAAACACACTTTTCGAGGCTGGCATATTGTCACACAAGCAGCCCTGTTTCCCAAATTTATGAGCAAACTCTAATATCTAAAGAGTGGAAGTCAGAAATTAAATGTTCATAATTTTCCATTGTCCACTGGCACATTGTAATTCAAAAACACGTTCTCTAAAGTGACCTTTCTTAGTATTGATTTTTCAGTTGTACAGTTTTATCTGTCTGTCCATAATGTATTGGACACAATTGTCGTTGATGTCAAAGCTGTAGCTACTCAATACATAAAATTCAAGTTTTAGCCCTCTAAGACTGTGCACAAAAAAACTAGGCCAAGACAGTACTTTAAAAAAAAAAAGGGTATCTACATACTTGTGTTATCCATCTGTGTGATGCTATTGGAATATCTTCTCAAAATGTCTTGAAATAATTTGATGTGAATACCATGTATTTTTGTAATTGCATTCCCCTTTAAAAGTTAATTTTTTCTAATATAATTATTCCATTTTCTTCATTACATTTTGTTCTGCTCTGTCTCTGCATTTTTAGTATCTTCAGGAGAAAAATACTAAAAGCATTTGAAATCATTTATCAAAAAAAAAATAAGAAAAGATTTGGTTTCCAAAGCTGAAAATATCTTGGGGGATAATCTTTCTTCTTTTATTATATTTTGTATTACTGACATTCAGTACTATCAGAGCCACCACTGAATTTAGAGACTCAGTGTGTTGAGTAATTCTGGCATAAATGTTTTCCTTAGTGCCCAGTAATGCTAAGAGGCTTGCAGTTGTCTGCTGCCTAAAAATTATTCTTCTTAATCCTTGGAGCATATATTATTTAAGAGTTGGGGGTTACAAGTGCAAATCAGTCATGAGCAGAAATAGTCCAAAATTTATATCCTGGTGGCAGAACAGTAAAGAGCAATCACAGTTTGTGCTGTTCCTGAGTTTACTGGGCAGCATTTTATCCTCACCCATTCTGCTTGTGATTTGCATCAATTTCAGTGGGTAAAAAAGATGAATTCTTGGCAAATCAGCTTCCCTGGGAAGTTACTCATTAGTGTGTGATGGATGAAAAGCTTCACTACCCTGATTTTCTGCATGCACCTGCCACAGAAGTTGAGGCAATTTTGTGATTCCACTCCTCATAAGGGAAAGAACTAAAGGACTAATCTAAGGAACAACAAAAGATATCGGTCACAAAAATCCACTTGATGCAAACACCTCCTTCCCTCTGCTCCTGTTTTCCTAGTTTTACATGGGTCTCTTGAAGCTAAGAATGGTGTTATTTCACCTGCTGTAAGGCTTTTCTGCACAGCCAAGGTGACCAAAGGTGCCTTGGTTCATGTAGATCCGTGGCAGATTACTTATTTTACAGAAACATTTTCAAAACTTTCACAATTTAGGTAACTACCTTTTACAAGTCAGAGAATTAGCAGGCGAGAAAATGAGAAAAAGATGATTGTGTTTGCATTGGAGTGCACATTACTCAGATTTCCCAAATAACCTGTACAATGAATAAAGCAGTCATTTGAGAGAATACTCCAAGAGACTGACCTTTCTAACACCTGATTGATGACATAGATGAAATGATTCAACATGCAGAATAGTGAGGGCAGAGTAGCTTATCATGCTACTGTGATAGAGTGAATTTGCAATTTTTATAGCTTTTAAATGGAGGGGAATGCAAAGGATGTAACACTGTGTTGTGCTGCTGATCACTTGGATCCAGGAATGGAAGGTTTACAGCCTGCATTCTCACAGCCTAAAGTATTACATGAGGGTTTGTCCTTGGCCAGAATTCTGAAAGATGTCTACGTCAGAAATCTCCATTGTCAAAACTTGCTACAGACATCTGGCAATCCTGCATATGCCTGGTGCACAGGCACTCTCACTGCTTTGAGCAGCACCATACATTCTCACTGCAAAAGGCACTTTTGCAGAACTCATGATGCATTTCCATTTGGAAGCCAGAATCCTACAGCTGCACACATCCCTAATTACCTGGAGTCCATCCATACAGGCATTTTGCCTGCACAAGTAAATTATGTGACATTTCTTTTCTGTAATGCAGAGGAGAAAACTAACATTAAAGATGAGGAAATATGTGAAATCACAAATTGGTTCCATTTGAAAAATCAGATTTGATTTTGATTTTACTCTTCATGGAAACCTCTGTCAGTTTACAGCCTCATAATTTCTCTAGTATGTCTGACTCCCACCAATTCCAGTTACATGGAAGACAATAATCCCTGCCCCTTTGTTATAGTGGCTTCCAGATGTGAAGAGTTAAAAATGGAAAAAGCATTTAATATGATATGGAGTTTGTATTTAATTTTCAGTGGCTGTATCAGGTGGTTATTTTTTTCAGGGAAGATGAATATGTCATTGCAACTGAAAATATAATGCTCTACTGCAAATTCTTGTAATACTGCCATGGTATGTGCTACACTGTTATTGCATTACCTATGATGGAGTCCTGATACACAGCATTAGTAAAGCTGTAAGTCACTGAAGTTCAACTACCTTCCTTTTTTAATATGTGGATTTTCATCTCAACATTTAATCATTCACAGCCACTGCGCAGATTTGGAAAAAAAGTAGAATTATCCCCATTCTGTTGCTAGCAGTAAGCAAATTAAAAGATCAATACCACTTCACTGAAACATGTGGGAAGACCTCTCATTTCATGCAAGCAAGATCAAGTTCCAAAAAGCCTGAAGTGTTCTGAAGGGCAGAAATAAAGGACTTGATATTGTAGTCCTAATTCAAATATTAAACGCTCGATTTCTTCCTTATTTCCCTTTCCAAAACAGTTGGGAAAGAAAAAATACAAACTAAAGATAAAAGATAAATGCAAAGGATGAAAGGAAGGAGAATTAAAAGTATATATCTCTTACTTGGGAAGTACATTATGGTAAACTGTAGGAAAAAAGATCCAGAGTGATCTATATTCTATATTCACATTTATCACATGTGTTTAAATCTGAGATGAATGATCTTCCTGAACTTCAGGTATGGGAGAGATTCCCTCTGTTTCATTGGGATATCACATGTATTTCTCATCAGAACTATTTGTAAGCTGACTGTGACATTGTGGTTTTTTTTTTTTTTCCTTTTCTTTCAAGGGAAATATATGGGAACAAATTCTGAGAATACCCTTTCTCCTGGAAATAATTAATGCTGTCCCTTTCATCATCACGGTAAACATATTTGAATTAATACCTTTTCACATTGCACTTTTATAGCTGCACAAATACTCTTACTTTTTTGAAGTAAATTTTATTCTTATGTGGATGATGAGTTTGTGCCTCTGGGAACAAAAATCTGCCAACAACAAGAAAATAGTTTGCTACTGCAGTGTAGTCATACAGATAACTTTCCACTTCTTCTTCTTCCGTGGGCACAAACAAAACCAAAACACTCTTAACTCCAACTCCAGCACAATCAATAAAAAAACCAGCTGGTTATAAAAATGCAAGAATCACCCATGTCTGCAGTGAAAACCGACTGTGTTCCTATTTTATCTAATTGTCTTGCATGTGGTTAATCACAAAGGAAGACAAAAATGTTATTTAAAGCCAAATCTCACGTTAGAAACACATTAATAGTAAGTATTTTTCCCAAGTGTTTCATTGCTGCTTGAATAGAAAAGCTCTATTCCTCATCAGAAAAGCTTCTAATGAATTTGTTAATTTTTCTTTCAGATTTTCTGGCCAGTCCTAAGAAACCTGTTTATTCCTGTATTTTTAAATTGCTGGCTGGCAAAGCATGCTTTAGAAAATATGATTGTAAGTATACAAAGGAAATAAATATTCTAGAGTTGTATTTTTTTAGTATATTGTCTTTAGTGGGATTTTGGCAGTACAGTCCAACACTAATAGGAAGCTAACCAGATCTGTATTTAGATTATACAAATGGTCAAGCTTTACTAAACTGCTTTCTGCATCGAAATTAGAAAAAAGTAGGACGTGAAATGAAATCTCAATTAGTATAAATTGTTACTGTGCCAGTAAAGGAAATGGCAGTGGATAGTTCTTTTGCTACTCTGCCATTCATACACAATTGCAGGGAACTCAACAGCTAGGCCTTAATTGGGCCTTGCAGCCTGTAATTTGTAAGCTAGACATGAGCAGACCTCAAGGCAGCTTGCAACAGGATCACAATTGTGCTGGGATGAACAAAGAACTACTTAGATAATCACAGAATCACAGCTGGCTCTTCTGCACCCTTCAATATTGTCAGCAAACTCCTAAGTGCATTTGAGTGACTGCATTTCTGTCAGGGCACTGTATAATTCCTCTGCAGAATCAGATCCTGGCTTATTGGTTCAAACCAGAAATAACACCTATTTTCCATTACTACAGAACGATCTTCACCGAGCCATCCAACGCACACAGTCTGCAATGTTTAACCAAGTCCTCATTTTAATATCTACCTTATTATGTCTCATCTTCACTTGGTAAGTGGCCAAATCCCCTCTGTTTTTATTATTCATATTGGCTTTTCTTTGTCTCTTACGTGGTGATAAAACAGGCCTGGGGGAAACCGTGCACTGAAATAAGAAGGGTGAAACACTTCACTGGCAGTGTTAACTAGCACCTGTACTACAGGGGTCTGGATGCACTGGGTTTGGAAACAGAATGGACATGCATGGGAAAGGGAATCCTTCTCACTCTAAGGAAGCAAAAACAGATGGTGCAAAAGCAAAGGATAAAGTAGGGAAAAATTTACATGTGTACCAGGAGTGCAACCTCAGCAGAAAAGTCACTCAGATGTGAAGAGTACCAACAGAAGTATATTGACCCCACACCAAGGTCACCTTCCTCTGCCTGCTGGGACAGAGAAGAATGTGCAATATCTCAGCCTTAAGACTTTGACCAAGTCAGGTTCCCCTAAGGACTACAGGGGATAGCTGTTAATAATCCAAATTATAGACAGTGTAGAATGTATTAATCTAGAATACTAACAGTACTGGATGGTAGGCTCAAACACCCAAAATATATGACTCTGAAGAATGTTTTGCTGCAAGACCTGATTTACATCCACAGGAAACACCACTTGATTGTCCCATGTTTATATTGTGCCAGAGAGATATGGTGTTAGCCAGAGCTGGAGGCAGATAAAGGAGACTACATGATTACTCTGGCTGTGTAGTAGCTCTGTAGCTTACTTAACACACAGAATTTTCTCATCAGTAGTGCCTGAGAATTGAGAATCATGCTTGGGGGGGATACAGGACCGTGTGCAGTGTGGTACAAGCTGGTGTACAAAAGGACAGTAAAGAGAGAAAATGGTACTGTGTGGAAAGACTAAATCACCTGTATTTATTTTGCCAGACAAGATGCCTTTAGGTCAGCACAGTGATAAAGTTTGGTGTGTCATTTTGGAGACACTAATTAGATTTTCTCTTACTTTATTTCTCTAGCTTGCTTTTCTGATAGTCACTGTCATGTGCTTTTGGTAATAAGTGTAACACAGCACGTGGCTTTTTAGAAGGGGAGTTTGCTCTAGCCAGTGGCTAAATTAATGGACCAATTTTACCCTTTGTCTTAGGGCCACACACCTAATGTTGCATAATGACAAACACTGCCTGTTCTAGACAGTAGTGAATTTTTGTGATATTTAATCTCCTATTAAACATTATGTAATTTTATATGCATAAAGACTTGGACACTTTTAATTTTGCATTTTAGTTTTTTACAGCACAAGGTGCTATTGAGTAAATATTCCTTCACCTTTCTTTTACTTACCTACTTCAATATTTTACTGAAATGCTGCACAAATTACATATCCTGCTCACTAGTGGGCATTTTGATAATTGACAGTAAAACATGCAGGAAGTGGCAAGCTCACCTGTAATTATAGCTGGGCTCAACAGCTGCATATAGTACTTCATTATAGTTCATTATTTACTGACCTAGGACTGACCCTGCTGGACTTGAAAATAAGCTAAATAAGATGAAAACATCCAGTAATGCAGTAACTAAGGAAACAAAGCACTTTCAGAGTGACTGAGAATATTAGTTCAAACATCTGCAGCTTCTCTAAGACCAGATTTGTGTTCAAGTGGTTGTTACTCTTGTCAATGTGAACATGCATAATGGCATTTTTACACATTCTTTCTACTACTGGTTATATATTTAAAATACCCCAAAAAAACTATTATGAACAGTCCAAATCAATTAACTTAGTGTCTTTGATTATGTTACATCTGTGGTGAATTTGAGAGAGTGTTTAATTTTACATGCATCATTTAGAGCTTATATGAGTTTCTTCCTGCTAAAGGAGGACCCAAGTCCATGCTGGAATCTGTCCACTTAAGGGTGTCTTTCACCAGACTGATCTTTCATGTTTTCTGCAAAGGCAAGCAGTACCCAGGTCTATACCCTCAAACACATTTAGCAGCTAGCACTTGCACAACAGAGAAATCTATTCAGTCATCACCAGTCTGTTTTTATAAGCATGTTTTAGTTTTGGCTCCATTTAGAAGCACTGCCCTGCTCCATGTAGTACTGAGGTTTCAGAAAAGCAAAATTACTAAGCCTGGATTAGTAGCTTGAGTGCAGTGCCTTTGGTTGCAGAGCACTTTCCCCTTAGAGGATGGGGGGGGCATGCTCATGGTGTGCTTTTGGCACCACTGACAGTGCCCTCATCGAGCTTCCCTGCTGACACTCAGGCCCTGTGTGGATCCAACTGAAACCCCACAGCCCCTCTTGGTTCTAGCTCCTGGTTGCTAGGCTTGTGCCATCTGCTGCAAGAGCAACATCAGCACCTGTGAAGCCAATATTGCTTTAAAACACAGGGGTTTCTGTTCAAAGCCACCTTTTTTTGGCAGACACACAGACAGAGATGGAATGGAGCTTTTTATGGGAATTACATGACTTTATAAGAAATCCAAGATGGTATGAAGCCCAGAAAGATTCCTCATTGCCTTTGTTGCTGTCTGCATATAATAAGTATTTTCAAAATAACTTTACCATAACTAGCAGGAAACCCACAGAAAATGAATTAAATTTCACCTGGTGCATCATCTGTAAAGCATCATTTACATCTCCCCATCAGAGTCTTATAAGTGGTGGTTACACAGATAGGCACATTCCAACTTATGTCTTACAATGCAGGTGGAAGCTTTCCAATGAAAAGTAAATAAACTAATTATCTGAGGTTACAACTGATTGGCTAATCAGTTTTTAGATACCATTATTCAGGCTGTCCTTTGCACTCAGAGTATAGTAGAAAAAGGCTCCTTCTGTGTTTTCATATACATTTGACAGTTTTCAATGTTATTACAAAATAAACAGTCATCACAACAAAATTTATGCTCTACTCCACTCTTTGATCTTTGGTGACAATTGTTTATGGATCTGGGGGTGGAACTCATTTGCAGGTCTGTAAATCTAAAAGACCAATCTAATGTATCTGTACTTTATAGATTACATACAAGGAATTTTTTTCTTTTTTTCTGACTTCAGAGACAGATTAGGCTGTCCAATGATTTTTCTTTCTTTAAACATCTCATTGGCCTTGTAATCAGAACAATTTTACATCTACTAAAACATGTGGGCTCCAATATGACAGACTGTTCAGCAGTTACTATTGAGAGAGTTCTAGTGATAGTTACAGATCTAGTCATAGTATGTGTTATGTCATTAAGTTAATGGATGTTTGCACTTGTTTGTCAAATGGAATACTAATTATTTCTGTAAACTGTACAAGAAGACAAATAACAGTGAATGAGTATTCCAGGCATCTTTCTGTGACACAGTGAATCATCTATTAAAAGTTATTTTGAATTTTAAAGCAGTGTTAGTCATATATCCCCGGTGTAGAGTGATGAGCTTGTGAAGGAGGTGGCTACAGATTGTTTCAGATGGACAGTTATTTTTTTTTTTTACTCAAACCTGCACAAACTTTGCTTACACTTTCGTGGAAAGCTGAAAACTGAATCTTAACGGTTTTTTACACCTCATTGCTTTCAGCATCAGAAAATAAGGATGTTTCCACACAGTAACTTACAGAATACATGTAGAATGCCAGTACTGTAGGCTCAGTGGCAATTACCCACTCACAGTTCTCATCCAGAGGAAGCAGTAGGAGTAAGTTGTTTGAAAGGATGAAGACAAATCCCAACAATGAGCTAGTCCAAACAAGACAAGTCAAGACACTATGATTTGGAACAATATGTCAGAGAACAAAACCTACCCAACCAAGAAAGGATTAATCACAGAAAATTTTAGAGAGAAAAAGCCTCCAATTCCCTTTATTATCAATAACTAGGTACAAAAAACCCTCAGAGGGTGATCTGCAGGGAACTAAATCACCCCATGGAGGTCTCAGCTTTACCTTTCTGTGTTGATTTTGACAGGAGCCTACAATGGCAGTTACCCAAGAAAGATACCTAGCCTGAAATAGGATGAAAAGTGTTGGTGGATTATGTAATGTAAAATAAAATACAGGTTTTTGGGGCTGCAGTTCTTTCTGCGATGTTATATTTTGTTGTACAGTGGTTTCAGTGTTCAGGACCAGTCTCAGTTTAATTTGGAGAGCACAAGATCAGACTGTGCTTCTGTCTTTCAGAATCCAGTGATTCTAAAGTGGTAAAGCATATGAAGTTTTGGGAGCTAACAGAATAAACAAGAGTTGCAGAATTTAAATCCCAGAATATTATACATAATAATTGAAAGTTCTAAGTAACTGTGAATAATACCAAATAAATTATTCAGCTATTACAAGAATCCCACAAAGCACTGAAGTAATGGCAGTGGTACTTTTCTTCCTCTGAAACAAAGCAGATCTGTCAGGAGCCTGCTTGTTTCAAACATGAGTTCTCTGTTTTCTGTTTTGAAGTATTCCTGTGCTCTCCCAACATCAGCAAGGAGATCTGGAAGTAGGGCAGTAGCACACACAGTACCTTCCACATCCACTGTAGCACATCCCACCCTCCCCTTGTCCTGCTCCTCAAGTCCTGGAACCAGGGCAGTGTGGATGGCTGCGTGTGTACAATGAAAACTGAGGTCGAGTTCAGACACTGCCTTAACACCTCCTTTAGTGAAGGGACAAAGAAAAGGCTGCGCAGCTCCTGAGGGGTCAACAGCAAAACATTTCCTAAAATATCCACTTGCTATTTGTGAGCAAATAATCTAGAAATTCAACTAGAGCTTATGTGAAATACTGGAAAAACTGTGTGCATGAACACAAAGCCACCATTCTTGTGGGCTTTGGTAGGAGAAACACATACTGAATACAGAGTTTTTCTTTTTTTAGGTACAGAAATTTCTAAGGTGGCTTTGCTGAAATGTGCTGTATAAGACACCTGCAAGAACAGTGTTGCCAAAAATAGTTGCCAGTCTAGATTATTTAAATGAAATAAATTCATATGAAACTCTTAGAGTTTCTTTTGGAATACAGATTTATGGGGTAGCCACACTTCTTTCACCTTTGCTACCATGAGGATCCATTTGCTTAAATGCCTATGATTAGTACTTAAATGGCCAAGGCTTTTCAAAAGGTGAGCAAGTGTAATGGAAAATTACCATGAAAAAAAGGTGATAAAACCTACAATTGTTTCTTTGATTAATGCCTTTTCATCTTTTTATGCAATTACTGTATCGTGACAACAGAAATATTACCATATACCATTTTCGTTGTTGATAGCTTGGTATTTGTAATAATACACTTTAAAAATGTTTTTGCATATTTAAGGTCAAGAGTTCAGATCTGAAAAAAGCACGTGGCTGATTAGTGGTGTTGAAGAGTGTTGCTTCAAGACTGTAGGATAGGGATGTGTGCTGGTTAGTTGTTTGTGAAAGGCAGGACAGAAATCATGTGTTACAGGGAGAGAAAAGTACTGAAGCTCAGTCTGCAGCTCAATCTTTTTGGCTGCCAATCAAAGGCATTTTCTATGGAAACCTAGATAATTATACAGTGACTTTCATGCTATTTTAGTTATTAATTTGGTAGTGACATAATATTTCCTTTGTTAATCTTTTTAGATGTTTCTACATAGTTATTTCTAAAATAATTAGGTCAGCATCTTTCCCATGGCTCATGCAGGGAATTTTCTGTGCCACTGATGTAATGGAATATTTAAAACTAGACACAGACACCAGTGAAATTAATAACAATTTGAATATTCTATTTACCGTGGTCTGTGGAAAAAAGTCATAAAGGTTAGAAGATTCAATCTCAATTATCTTCTTAGTGTGAGAGAGACATTTGTAGTCATTCTTGTTTGCTTAAAGTAAAAAATAATCAGAGTAAATGATAGCTCAGAAAGCTGCATTCACAAAGCCTCTCTAAAATGGAGTGTCAACAACATTATTTATAAGCAAATTCTCCTATTTGGAATTTATATAGAAATATTAAATTTAGCAAGTAAAGAGTGTGATTGAGAGATTTCTGATCTTTTATTTCACCTTGGAAAATGAGTCAGCTTCAGTTCTTGTGATCTTCTCAAGTTACAAACTTTGCTAATTTTCTAGCACAGGTTGCAGGTCATTTATTAATCTGAAAATCAGCAGTTCCAAACTGAATGTAGATAAAGGTGGGCAAAATTAAATTTGTATAAATTTGAAAGACAAAATTAACTTATCCACATTTTTTGTTCTCTGTTGTAGCACACAGCATCTCAGTATTTCAGTACAATATGGTGTGTACCTCTACATTATAGGTCAGGTAAATCATCCTTGACAATTAATGTAATTGCAATTTCACAGTCCAGTCTAACCCTAAATCACTACTTTAAATTGACACTAGGAAGAATTTTCAGCCTGTCTTGCAAGACCTTTACTTTTGGTGGGAGTTAGGCATCGAAGTACTTACTTGCCATTCTGCAAGTTCCAGCCTCTATCCTCTGAAGCATTTTTGTCTTTCTCTTCTAATAATTTTTTAATGCCATGTGAAGGTACTGAAACTTCAGTAATCTGAATATACATATTTAAGGAGAGTGAAAATCATATAGTCAAACCCAAACCCCTGCCCGAGAAGGAGATAAAATGTCACTCGGATTCTTCCCCAATATTTTCCCTAATAACACCCATGGGATGTAAAAATGTCTCTCAAATACCAAGTGAAGCTAATATTTACATCAATAATCTTGACAACTTTTCATTAACTAAGCATTGAGAATATTAGGGAGGCACAATATTTTGGAAAACATTATGCACTCTGAATATGCCATTGGGAGAATTTCAGCTTTTATTATCATGACATCTTGCAATACAGTAATAATATTACCAGATACCATGACAAGCAGAGCTTGTTCTGGCAGCAGAGACCAATTACCATTACAAATGGAGGAAAAAAAAAGCAAATTATTTTGAGTCATATAACATTTGGACTGTTGGAAATACAATTCTGAGACTGCATCTCCATGGTATCCTTTCTCCAGCAATCATATTTTGAATTTGTGAGAGATAATAAAATCAAGCTTATTGCTAATATTAACTAATTATGGCTTGCCAACACATGTAAAACAACATATAAAATTCCTCAAAGTTGGTCTAAATGAATTCCTGTCCTTGTTCCTTTGCAGGAATATAGCACAAAATAGAGTGACTGTGAGTAATCTGTAATGTCTCAGTAAAATTAAAAAACTAAATTAGTACAGTGTGCTTTCTGTGTCATAAAATGGGGTTTGGAGAAAATCTAGAAGTGATTGTCCAAAGATCAAGGATAAAAAAGGAATAACAAAGAAAAATAGAATGCCATATTCCATAAAATCCCCAAACAATTACCACATTTCAATATGTGCAATATGCATTTGAGATGTGCATATCTTCAAAATTATCAACACTTGACAAAGATTCACAGGAAAAATGCAGTCAGATAGGGAGCCAGGGAGGTGAATTTAGCAGGCATGCAGATTATTAGGATTTAGGTTTTCTAGTAAGCTTTCCATTGGTTTGTAAACAAACAGGCTTGTAAGTGGATCCCTTGTGTGAAAATGTGAATGTTATGTATGCAAAAGATGTTTGTTACCTTCAGAACAAGGGTGACAAGAATAACTTCAGGAAAATAAAATGCTGGAATGAAAGTTGATCTGGAATGTAACCAGAGTCTGCAGGATGTGAAATACTGTATGATTATATTGGTAAAATAAATCTTAGGTTTTGATTTGGTTTTGGAAATACTTAAATAAAAGCAGGTAAAGTTCCCCTTGAAGGGTCAATTTGATATATAAAGTAAGTGTTAAAACCCTCTGTCTTCCATCTCTTTCCTTACAGGAAGGCATTACATTTCACAAGCTTCATTTTGTCTGCTGTCTTTGAAAATATTCAATCATTTTAGACAGTAGCAAATAGAATGCCAAGTGTAACAGTGGTGAGTAACTATGTTGAGAATGTTACTTCACCATTCCGTAGCTGGCATCAAACCATCATCACTCACAATTCCTGGATCAAAAATGAAGTTGTCATTAGCATGCAGACTTTAAAAAATAAATATATCTTTCATTGACTGATTTATTAGGCTGACAAACCATTTATTTTACTTTAGAAAGATTTGGTGTTTGTGGTGATTTATGCTAACACATTTAACTGTATTATCAGATGCCATCAGTTATTCTGGTTCTCCAGTGGGCAGTAAACTCATTATACTGATTTGGGATCAGCATAACTCTTCAGTGCTTTGTTCACTTTTGTTGTCTGTTTCACATTCCAACTCCATTTTAAGGATGTGAAGTTTAGCAAAGTTCATATTTCTCAAATCAGAAAGTGAAGAGTTAAAAAAGTTGTTTGATATAACTTTGGCCATACAAACAGAACTTGGCACCAGCCTCCAGGAGCTATTCACTCACTCTGTGTCTGTATTAGGCTTAACTTTTTGGAATGTTGATAGCACATCTCAGAGGCTATGGCAGAGGTCAGGTTGTGATATGAGATCATCTAAAAGAAAGATTTTAATGCAGTTACAATGGTTTTTAAAATAAAAAAAAATCACATCTAAAATGCATTTTAAAAAAAATCTATTCTGTATAGTTGGTATTCCATTAGAAATTACTGTAGTGTTTAGATGGATATTTTTCAAAGAAGTGAAGTAGAGGCAGTCAGCCATGGAGTGTCACACTTGGGTGGTAACTACACACAGAACAGTAGTTTGTGGATATGGACCCTTTAGGGTATAATCCAAATGAACAGTAATCTGATTAGTGAGTTCTCTACTTCCATTGGCAATTAAAGCCTTACAGAAAAAGTTAAAAGTAGTAAATTAGTTGAGTTCTGTTATCTCCACATCAGTAAAACAGCTAACTGTGTACTTGTGAGGGCACTCAAATATATGTTTACAGCTGAACATATGCTCCCATTCCTTGCACAAACACAGGTATATTTTTTCACATTTTTGAAAGTTGTGCATTTCTGCCATATATGAGTGTGTAATTAGAGCAGAAGTGCCTGAGTCACAGCAATAAGGAACTAAAAATAATCAGTGTTCATTAGTAAAAACTGAAGAACAGGCCATGGGTTGACTTTGTAGACTGCACACATAACAACAGGTGTGAAATGCAGTTGTCATTTCCTCTGGGCACAGAACACCACATGCAATGACAGTGCAGAGCAAAGCAGGGTGTTCACTCACACTGCAGGAGTCAGAGATCACACAAGAGACAAGGCTGTTTAAAGGTACCCAATACATTATGGTCTCCTGTAACTGCATGCACTGTTCAGAACAAAACTCTTTGTGGCATTCCATTTCAGTTACTTTTTTTAATATTTTATGTAATTATTACCATTGGCTTTCATACATGACAAGCCTTAGTCAACTGCTGAGAATGAGTACTTAATCTGCTTTTTGGTTTAGATACAGTTCTATATTTTGCAGGTTTCTTTTCATTAGAGATGAGAGGAAAAACAAGTAAATGCAAATATCTTATGCAAAGAAGTTAAAAATAAAGTTACTGATGAGAGGGCACAGCCACATATGGGCATATACTTGCATTTACTAAAATTGGATAAATCACTGAATATTTCAAGTTGGAAGGAACCCATCATCAAGCCCAACTCCCTGCTCCTCATAGGTTTACCTAAAACTAAATCTTATGACTAAAAGCTTGGTCCAGATGGTTCTTGAACTCTGACAGGCTTGGTGCCAGGACCACTTCCTAGTGGAGCCTGTTGCACTGCCCAAACACCCTCTTGGTAAAGAAATTTTCTTCTGATTTAATTTTCCTGTGGCATAAAGAATGACTGTGGGTCATCTTTTAACTGTCCTCCTTCACTTGATTTCTTTTTGTTCACTTCAGTAATATTATAAAACCATGAAACAAAAAAAAAAGCACAAAATATTCAGCCAATTTTAAGGCAAATATGAAAAGCTTTCTCTTGAATATTCAGAGTTAAAGTCTAATCTTAGGAGTTGTAGTGTGTGTGTAGTAAGAATAAAATCTTACTGAATATTCTCCATGGGCTAAGCAATCAAGGGGAAAACATGCCAGGCAAAACATAGCAGACTACAGAATATGCTGTCAGTCCTGGTAGTCACAGTGATCTTCTTTCTTCTTCCTCCCTGCCTTCATCTCTCTGGTGTTGTGATCATTAATCCCATATTATTTTCCTGGCTGCTTGAGGAAGTTCCCTTTTTTACTCATGTGTCTCCTGTTTTTTGGTCACTATGACCGGTGGTGACCTGTGCTCTTGCTATGGATGATGAGTATTAATCATGTACACTAATTTTCTTCCTAAACATGTTTGTGTTAAATAGTCAAACCTCCCATTTCAAGAGTCCTGTGAGGTTTTGGATTTCAATGATTTTTAGAAAGAGTAATATACATAGATCCATTTGAATTCCAGCCAGAGAAATTATAAGACTTGGAAGTTTTTCTTCAAGCAAGCACATTGTCAAAACAGCTATCCCAAAGAGAACCTCTGTGACTTTCAGAATACTCTTTAAGTATTATAAATTCAGGATTTTTCACTCAACTAAAACATTTCATTGAAATCACCAGATTTTAATGGAAACCAGTGTTAACAGTAGTGAGGAGCAGGAGGAAAATGTTGATGATGAAATCCCAGAGCTTGCTGATTGAACCAAACAATACCCAGAGAGTTCCAGACATCGAAGCCCTCTGGCTCATAGCTAAAAGAATTGCTGGGTTTCCAAGCAGGAACTCAAACCATAAAGGAGCCTACCCTGTAATGCATGATGGAATATATTGCTTTTATCTCCTCACAGATTACCTCCTGTAATTTTCACCCCATTACACAGCCTCTATTTAATGCCCCTTTCTGGTGTTTTAGCAAACCTAAGCATTAAGTCTGGTGTTAATTATATCTTTTTCACAGGCCAGTTGTTTCCTTGGTCACTGTCCTAAAGGTTGTCTCTAGCTAGGACTGTAGGTCAACAAGGAGGTGACTCTGAAGTAAAAATACCTTTCCAGAAGGAACACAAAAAAGGAAAATTTATTTATGTGGCACGTATTTTCATGTGTGCTCTTGTTTTGTTAATAACAAATTGTTATGAAAGAAAGGAGCCAAAGCCAAATGCCATAGGAGTATTTAAAAAAACCCCAGGCTCTATTTTAAGTCACATTGCAGTTTCCATACACCTCTTTGTAACTTGCACTCTGCAGTGAACTTTCTTCTCATCATGAATCTACAGATAGTGTTCTAAATGGACAGACTGGATATATCAGAGCAATTTTCTTGGGTCTTCCCACACAGCCACCCATTTAAGCAGCTGTGTGGACACTCCCTTTGTCAAGCAGCAGCACAGCAAATGCTGCCATTTAGCTCAGTGCCTGTTTGAACTTTGCCTTCAGACTCTCATAGAATGTAGCAGCTACATTGAGGACAAACTAAACAGCCTTGCAGAGGGTTTACTTTTGTAGCCCAGATCCAGCAAACGTTGCTGGCAAGCTGCAGAGCTCTCTCTGTAATTACTGGCCAGATTTTCTATTTCTAATGTTGACAGGGACCTTACAGATCTGACAGTAACTGATGGCCTTTGTTCTTTTGTGTACAGGTGACCTCACTGATAGAGGCACCAGCACTTACAACACCTATACATATGAAAGAAGCTTAAATGCTGCCAAATCTGTGCATGTAACAGCCAAAATATTAAAGGAAACACTCATCATAAGAACAAAGACCATTGATGAGTCAATATTTTCACAGGGCAGCTTGAAATGCAAGAAATGTTCACCACTGTCCTCATGTGATCTGACTACAGCCTTTTATCTTAAAACTCTTTCTATATTTACATTTTTCAGAAGGGAAAACAATAGAAAGTTTCCCATTACCTAAAGTCTGTGGAAGTTTAAGCTGGGAAGGAAAATACCACATGTGAACTTTCCAAAGGGCTGCACGTCTCACATGGTGGTTAAACAGAATAAGACAAGTGGTGTTTGATTTGAGTCACTTTCAAGTTTTAGACCACTCCAGCCTGTATTTGTTACTGGTTTGAGTTTCACAGCAGAATAAGCAGTGTGAGAAAGTCCATTCTTCCTGAATATTACCTACCTCTTAATTTCTAAGGAATTCTTTTTTGTTTATGGTGTTAGCAACCATAAAATGTTGCAGCTGGAGTAAGGTAACTCAGCTTGTCCTGAAGCAGTTGTTTCAGTAACAGCAATGAGAGCAGCAAAAAGAAGTTGCACTCAAAGTGCAGAGAGATGAGAGGCTGTCAGGGAGATGTAAAAATGGATGTAAGTCTAAGGAAGATCCACGAATATCCTTAAAACTCAAATGAAAATGCAAAAGCTGGTAAGGAGAGAATTTTGACTTAGCAATAAAATTAAATCCAATTGTCATTAAAATATGCCATGATTTGAATTAGGTTGAAAATTACCAAAAGGTTTCTGTCAGTAGCTAATAGAATATTCTGCACGCTGGGTTAGCTTTTTCTTATGCACATTTGACAAATATTCAGATAATGAATCTTTCAGTTGTTAGTTCAATTTGATTGAAGGAGTGTGGGTGGTTTGCATAACAACTGTTACACCCCAAGAGTGTTTCAAAACTATTGCAAGAAACATTAAACATGATGTTCTAAAGCATAACATATCGAGTGTATTAAATTAGAGGTTTGCATTTGAATTTTCCAGCACAACACGTATAATTTTTGAATATTATAAATAGATTACTTAATTATTTTCCCCAAGGAAGGCTAGGTATAGAATGTCACCTATTTCTGTAGCACTCTGCAGGTGAGGAGTATCTGGTGGCTGAGCATTACTGCGTGATTCTGTTTGCTGAGTAGTTACTGACTCCTTGTGTGAGCAGTGCAGAACCTCAGGCTCCAGCAGTCTCCTGGGTGCCACAGTGTTGACACACTGAAGCTGGGCTGCCAACACCTGTTTTGTTTACCATCAAAGCTCTGGGGCAGCCTGAAAGCACACACAACTACAGGTGGTCCTTTGGGCTTAGGGGCTGCAAGCTGCCCACAGTGGGACCCTGCTTCTGCAGTCCCAATGACCAGAGCTCTTTCACTGCAGCTCCACTTCCTACTCCACTAAATGCAGCAGCATGAGTAGAAAGGTTCTCACACAGAGTCAACAAATATTTATATACACTTGGTCATTTCATAATACCCTATTCTGCTTAACAAGATGTTCTGCAGTTTCTGGAAGTCACATGTGTTCCTGGGGGAAGAGTTTATTTTTATAAGTTGAGCTTTTGCAACCACTAGCTGCATATAATGTTCTGATCTTTGAGGAAGGAAAATGCTTATAAAGGACATCATGGATAAGTAATAATCATATCATCAAACACCATCATTTGGGATAAAGATAAAATTGAAATACAAACAAAAATGACCTTTCCATCTGAAGAGAAAGTCCAAAATAATTTCTAACATGGTGGCATTGTTGTGTAGTGAAAGTGAATTCATCAGCCTTACCTCAACTTGTGTTCAAAGTCCCACAGAACTGAAAAGTTTGATTCAAAGCCTGTTGAATTAATCCAAGTCTTCCCCTTCCCTATTGTGATTCTGGGGAAAAAAAAAAAAAAAAAGAGACAAAGGTATATGAAAATGAATGCTGGTCTCTGAAAAGAACCTGTCTGGAAAAATAGAAAGATTTATGTTGACCTGTCTGTTGAAGTTGCATTAGAGCTGCAAAAATGAGATTGTTACAACTTTTGTCCTTTAATACAAGAAGCCACGATGTCCAGCAGTGTCTGTTTTATCCAGTCAGTGAATACCTTGCAGCTGATCTGCTGCATTTGTTAGATCAGTCGTTGCCAACTAAGAACAGCAAGGGAATTTCTCTACTGATTTACTTTAAAGGCAGGATAACAACCTTCATCTTTGCAGTCAGCAGTTCTTCCTCATTTCTTCCACTGTCTTGTATGCAATAAATAATTGCTGTCCTGGAATTCAGTAATTCCTACAGCTTTAAAGCCTTTCCTGTGGAATGAAAGGTGGAAATAGCATCTTCTCATTGTAGTGCTTAAATTTGATATATTTCACATGATATATTGCACCAGATTCTGTCATTTTAACTTTATAAAAATTGTAAGTCTAATTAAACTAGTGGGTTATTTTTCTATTTTAGTATTGTTTAAGGAAAATTGCTTTTAGAAAATAAATGAGAAAAAACCCACTGGTTTTAGAAAATACCTTAGAAGAGGCACAAGGCTTGGAAAAAAATTGAAGCATTTAGTTTTTAGCAACTTAAAACCTCATCTTCAGGGCTTTTGGATGGGATTAACATTTTATTATTGGTCAGAGTATTTTGCAATTGTTCCTTCACTCTTTTACTTGCTGCAGTTTCTGCTTTATCCCTTGTTCTTTGCCTCTTCATTATTTACACTAGAGTCTGGATTTCTTTCAGAAAGCATCAGGTTTTTAGGTCACAGGCAGGGTGATTACCAACACCTTCACTTTCTGCATGTATTGTTCATTCAGAAGACAATATTTCCATATGCATCTGACACAGGGAATGAAAAACAAATGCTACTTTAATGTCACTCCAGTTATATTAGTATTCAACCCAGAGTTTGTGAAATGAAAATTGCATGTTTAATGATTGTATGAATACTAACTCTCCACTCTGAGAATTGCTGTTTCACAATGTCTAATTTTAAAATATGGGACAAAACTGCATCTGGCTCTACATGATGCTCTAGGGAAGACTGAACCCCCCACAGAGACAATTTCTAGTATGAAAAATTGTTTTCCTCTGTAAAAAGCAGGGCATTCTCCAAATGCAGCATTAGTCTCAACACCACTTTGATTTCAAGGACTTAAGACTGGCACCAGTTTAATATTAAAATCTTTGGCAAGTGAGCACCTTTTGCCGATTCCAAGCAAAATCTCTATACATTTATTGAGATAAGAGATATTACATCTTCTAGAGTGAGACTGAAGAATGAATTGTTCTATAGCTACATTTTATTGTGGTATATAACTTGAGGAAGTTTCCTTAAGCACTTAACAGTCACTGTAATGCTAAAATATGACTCAAATGCTTGTCTGTATTTCCTGGAAAGTCAACATGGTCCTTTTCTTCATTATTTCACTGTATTTCTCCTTTACCCATGAATATTTGCTACAGTTGGTGGTCTATTGACAATTTTGTTGACTGATAGTTCATTCCAGTTTTTCTCATAAATAGAAAAAATCTGTGATATTAGGCTCAGAAAATGTTAAAATAACATGAACAGCAGTTGGCAGTATAGGACAATCAAATAATGAGAGTTTAATTTCAAATTTGTTCTAGCATCACCATTCTCTGGTAGGATATGAAGATATTGTAGAGTTGTAGATGTGAGACTACTGGGGACATTTGCTTAAGCAGGATTGCTATGCTTGTGAGTTCAGGTGTTACTTCTGTGGTACACAAGCACTCAGCCTTTGCCACAGAATCACACTGAATCTGATTAAATTAATCCATGTTAATTGCAACACATTCAGTAGGTGGTCCCTTCAGTCAGCAAAATGATTAGACAAGGTGGAGCTCAAAGTTACAAGTCCAGACAAAACAGTGCTGGCAGTTGCTGCCCAATCCTCAGCACACAGAAGCAGCTCTGACTTTTGGGTCAGCCACTGGTGCATTATTTTAGACCTCAAGAGGTTGTATGTGTAAACAATAATTTTCTCTAGAAGTAAAAATGTAGAAATCAGATTAATTTGTCAATGCTAACAAATGAAAATATAAACTGATATCAGTGAGACTCTAAATAATTGGTTAAAAATAAGGATAGTTAAGGTACAGTATTTCCAAAATACTATCCAAATGGTTCTTGTTACATCCATTGTGACTTGCTTCTGCAGCATGATAAAAATCTGACAGTCTCAGGGATTGTTTTACTCTGCAGTATTTATTTCTGTGGTGCGTGTAGAGACATCTTATTTACAAACAGGAGTTAGTTTTGGCACATTAGATACCAAAGCAAACAAAGATTCCTGGAACCAGGAAGAAAGCTTCCAGTAAAACAGAGATTGAACTCTCAAAAGTTCAAATAATATCGAAACTAAACATTGCCAATCTTCAGAGATTACATGTTACTGTCTTTACTTTTTGTTTTTCAAGTGCAATGGTTGGAATCATACTTTTGTCCTCTGGATGTCTGTAATACATTTTCTGATACTACTTTTGCTTCAGCAGACACTTAGTTTGGCTTTCTGTAGGTTTTTTTAGAAAGACTAAATCTCCTCTGCATTGAGGCAATTTTGTTTTGTTGTGAGTGCCTCCCTTAGATCCACTGTGAAAAGACAGCATTCCTGAATTCACAGGAATCCTAAAGTGGGCATAGAAGGTGCTGACTTGGCCTTATGTTTAACTAGGGACTTTCTGTGGACTGATTATTACAGTGGTTTATTTTCTCTACAAAAACAAATAGGTGTGAGCTTTGTCTTTACTGTACATTCCTTTCCTGCTTGAAATCATTTTGTTTGTCCAAGGATGACTAAATAAATTACTTATCTTCAAGAAATGAAAGAGGAAGAGGAAGCAAACAAGAACAAGGGGATAAAAATATCACCAAAAATATCAAAACAGGCAAAATATGAAGCTCAAATTACTGCACATTTTATTATGTCAGGAAACATAGGAAAGCAGACAAGACTGTGTATTTTTACATGCAGAATTTATGCTAAAAGTAATGATTAACACTTCATTTATGAAAAAAATAAACTGATACTACTATTCCTCTAAGGAAGTGGGATGTATATAAAATAACTAATCCATGTGGACTTGGCTCCTTGGACATCCCCTAATGTTTCACTGCACTCTGTCTGCAGTGTGACCAGGTAATGCCCAGGTAGATGGGAATGTGCTATCAATGCTGAGTAACATTTCTCTAAAGGCACTGTTGGTGAGCTGAAAGTGGAATATTCTTGAGGGAGTAGTCACAGAAGTAATATTTTATTTTTTAATTAGACTCCCATAAAGCTTTCTCTTTGAAAGTCAGGTTTTTCTGCAGTTTGGTGTTCTCTGGCTCCAGTAAAGACAAACAGCAGAGCACCAAAACACCCAGACTTGGTAACCTGATTTTGGATTTATCATTCCCTTCTATGCAGGGGGAGGGCTTCAAGTACAGTTTAGTAGAACTGCAAATGATGTGCAAATAATTTTGAGGAAAGAAGTGAATTTGATCAACAAGTTGTTAGAAGAGCTGAATTTCTTCTTCAGCAAAGAAGCATCTTCTTTGTCTTACTTATTGTTTTAACTAAATATGGGAAGCTCTGGTTCATGCCTAAGTTAAATAAGAAACATCTCAAATCCACAACATTTTGGATCAGGCACATTATTTTGATGGCTTCAAAGAAGAGGAATACATAGGGCTGTGAAGGGGTGGAGCTGATAAAATGAAATCTCGATCTCACTAAATTCAATGGGAATTCTACTGTTCACTTAGAAAAGGCTGAAATGGTTCATGGTATATTACCTTATTTCAGTTCAAAGTATGATTGGATGGGCTGGCTATGGAAATCTCACAAAAATAAAAATAATAATTCAAGAGTTTTCCTATCATCAATTTATTAAGGTTTTACAAAAAGAGCAAAAAATAAAGAAACAATTCTAATTCCTTGAAAATTAGAAAAAACCCCAGCCTGAGGGTACCAAATTTTATATTTTTATATTTTAATCCATCCTGTTAGATACAAGGAGTAAAACTGACCCTTTTGCCTTTACAAACAGCAAGCAATTTCATAGGCATGAGCACTAGAAAAATACATTTCTGCCAGTAATAGGCTCGTGCATTATAATTCAATACAACCTCATCTGCAGATATTTAATCTGCTGAGGGCAGTGGTACAATAGTCCTGTTAATAGGGGGCCCATATCACTGCTCAGTGTAGCTGCTGCTTTCCTGGCCCTTAACTCCTGAAGACAGGGTTATGGATTTCTGGAATTTATCCACACAAAGGCAGCTGGAGAGAAGAAAATGCACACAGGTGATCAGGAATAATAAAAATAAAGAATTAAAAATCCATCTCCTTTCTGCTTTTAAAACTACAAGTAATTTATGTGACTACTGATATTAAGATATCTTCTTCTTCCATGTTTCAATGCCTTTACAATATACTTCATTCTTTCATATTAAAAATAGAAAAGGCTTTAGCTGAGAAACTTCCTTGTCTGAGACCAAAAGAAAGCTTCATTAGCATAATTCCTTACAGTCCTTCTGTTAATATTTTCAGGGACAAAAATATAATTCTCCTTCTACTAAAAAATAGCTAAAAAAAACCCCAAAAACCCACCACCAAAAAAAAAAAAACCCAGCAGAGGAACTGTGAACATAGTGAAATAATGGAAGATCTGGATTACAACTGCAGTGAAAAATGTGGGATGAACTGTATAGGAATATAAATATCGGTTCTGACTGAAGCATGAAACTTAGGCAAACAACAGGGAAAAAACCCCACCCTTTTTAGAACATTTTGAGATGTGTGAAAACTACAAATGCTAGAACTGTGAAAAGGAAACTGGGAATCTGATCCATATGTTCTGGAAATGCCACTGCCTACAGCTAAATTATATTTGGAGAACAGAACAGAGAACAGAAGAACAACTGTTAACACTTATAAACACAGGGTCTCCCTGGTGATGCAAAGGTCTTCCCATGGCAGATATTAATGAGGGACTCTTACCATCTGGATACCATACATGAAGAAATAATATTTAGTATGTTCTAGAATAATTACAGAGGAATACGATATTATTTATTAATTACTTCTCTAATTCTCTGAGGAGAAATCATCCTGCTAGCTGCAAGGGGGAAAAGCGCTGTTCAGGGTGGTTCACACACTGGGTTTTTTTTATATAGGTGGATATAATTTAAAAGCCTGAGTTATTCCAGTGTATCAGAGAAGACCATATTTTACGCTTGGGAAGCTCTTTGCCGTGGTATATGTTTACGGAGTGAAATATTTTTGAAATCTGCAATGTTTGAAATAGCAGGATGACCTGTGGAGAGATTCTGCCACTGCTTCTCAAAACCAAAAGCGTATCGTGCTGATTCTGAGGAAAATAACTGCCAGTTAACTTGGGCTGCCATTCACTGCTGCTCAGGGATGTGTGGCTGGAAGGGGTGACCTCCACTTGCTCTGCATTACAGACCCAGCTAAGCCCTGTATTTCTACTCTGTATTTTAGTGAGCAGAATCTTATCAATTGCCACTTCTCACTCCCTACCTGAAGGCTGACCCTGGATGCTCTTTCCTCTGATAATACCCATTTGTACCTACAGAAACCTCCCAGTGTGCAACATGTGCTCTCACACTGGTTCACATCAGTAACTTTGGCCACAGAAGGGCCAGACACCAACATAAAGAGAGATGGATTTAAAGGAAGCTGTATGTGCAGTTTTCTTGGTCATGGCAGCAAACCCTCCCTGAAAAATTTAAAACATATCTGTAAAAAATGTTGAATGGTGGCAGCTCTATACCATCTGTTTTGTTCTGGTTTAGAAAGGAATTGCATCAATCCATGATGTTCTATATACCACTTCTCCTTCACAACAGCCACTAAGCAAAGCCTAGCAACAGTTGTGCCTATCATATTAGAATAATAAAAAATGTGTTTCTTTTATTACAAATTACATTTGAAAATTGTAACAATATAGCGCTTCTGGTTTGATACGAATTTTTAATTTTCTTTGAAAAAAAATGTCTTTGTTAAGCAATTTATGAATTCTGAAAATAGTTCTCTGCACATATAATCATAAACCTTGAACAGTTTTTATTTTTCATGTCTTTATTCATTCTTTTCTACGTAGTATTTGTGGAATTCAGCATCTGGAACGAGCAGGAAACAGGTTGACTCTCTTTGACTCCCTTTATTTCTGCATAGTGACATTTTCCACTGTGGGCTTTGGGGATGTTACACCCAAGATATGGCCTTCAAAGCTGCTTGTTGTCATTATGATCTGTGTTGCTCTTGTGGTGTTGCCCATACAGGTAAATGTGGATTTTGTTTTTTCTCTTTAGAATTGTTTTTGAAACAAAGGAATAATAACTGAAATAATTTATTGTTACTATTATTATTGCACAGAAAATGTCAGAAAAAAGAACCATCTATCTCTCCTGTTGTGGCTTTTTCCTGTATGTTCTCCTATACTCTAGATTTATACTAAAAAACAGGGCACTCATAACAGTTTTCAAGTGCTGATGAAAGTTTTCTGCTCCAGTCATGTATCACAGAGGCCTCCTTTATCCTGAGATACAGGTTTGTTATTAATGGAGCAATTACAAAAAACCCCCACAACAGTAGCCAGCACTTTCTTTATGAGTACAGCTTTTCCTCTGCAGGCTTTCCCTGTTTCTAATCTCGGTTCTCCCCACTTCCTGTCTTATTCTTACAGCTCAGTGCTAACTTGAAAAAAATCTCATTAAATCTGCAACTCAAGCAAATTGGGTTCACAGCTATGTATGGAACACATGCACACAGAATCAGCAGCACAGTTGGGAATTTTTCATACCTGCTTAACTTTAGGGCTTCTAACAGTTTCAACAGGGAAAGAGCAATTTATGAAAATCCAAGTATTTCAAGGAGTCAGGCAGCTTTATTGAATTTGAACCAAGTGTTTTCCAGCTCATTAGGTGAGGCTGGATGACAGAAACCCTGAGGTTACATGGGGAACCCTGCCAAGATGTTCAGTGTTCCACACGTGGTGATCACCCAACCCTCGTGCCAGAAAAAGAGGATGTGGGGACACACTCTGCGTTTTTATCAAAGCTTACAGCAGACCTGCTAGACCATAAAGCTCCAAAGTTTCTCACACAGCCACAGTTTCCAGACTCTGCTTCTTTGGCAGAGATCTAAAGCTCAGTGTGGGCAGACAACACACACAAACCCTGGGAGGGTGGAAGCTCAAGCTTTCAGCATTAATTTTCTTCAAGTTATTTAACACCCTAATTAAATATTTAATGTATTTATTCACAGCCGTATGCACTAACACAATTATATTCTCACTCAGTGAAAAATTAGTAAAATATATATTCTGTTGAAAACTAAAACATGCTCTGTTTAAGAAATTTGGAATTTCGTAGGACACAGAAATAATAAAATTCTTCTTAAGGTAGTTCTGATACATACTTCAGGCCCAAGAGCTCCACATGAGCAATAAATAACCTAGAATCTATTGGCATTTCACATAAATTCACCTATTATTAGCTACTTTTTTTTGTACCTTTGTAGTGATAATGGGGCTTCATATAGTTTTCCACACACGTAATGGAGTGGGAGGCATTCTCTCCTGAGCTTCTGCCCTGCTATGAAATGTAAAATCAGTTATTATTCACGATCCAGCCTCTCCATCAGTGCAACGTGGATGAGAAAAAGAAGCTATCACACAGCCATACAGTTAAATTGAGCTCAGTATTAAATGTGTTACTGAAAAGAAGCTTTGAACTGGTGTTTGTAGGTTTCCTTACAGATTGTTGCCGTGTTCTCTTAGAGCTGGAGGATTCAGAGCAGTAATGTGTCTGTTAACCTGCATATGTTCAACTGAAAAAGGCAAAATTGCTGTATTAACACCTGCTGTGTATTTAAGTTGCATCTAAAATTATAAGGCAGATAAGAGAGTTTACAGAACATCACCTTCAGAACATTATAAAATCTCTGGGAAGAGTTACTGCTCAGACTAAGGGAAATGGTGCCTCTCTCCAAGTGTATTCACAGTACATGTATGGGAACCTTTCATATGAGGGAAGCAATTATGTCATGATACTAGAAAAAGAGAGCTCAGAGGCATAAAATACTTCAAGGAATAATGTATTAGCCTTCATTCTTTTCTAAAGTCCTGTGATTCAGGGTATTCTCATGGTGTTAATGAATTTTCACTGCTTCACACACTGTTTGTGTGTGCTAGATCCTGGCACTGTTAGTGTGGTTTGTGATCACCTTATTAGAGAACATTTTACAAAGAGAAGGATATTGTGGGCTGAGGGCAGCTTTTCATAGAGGCATGAGATGAATGATGCAGCATTGCCAAGTCATTGCAGAGTTGTAGTGCTCACCTGCTGGTCTCTCTTTCACTGGCAATTGGCATCTCTTGCAGTTTGAGCAGCTGGCATATTTGTGGATGGAGAGGCAAAAGTCCGGAGGAAACTACAGTCGATACAGAGCTCAGACAGAAAAACACGTTGTGCTGTGTGTGAGCTCTCTGAAGATTGACTTACTCATGGATTTCTTGAATGAATTCTATGCTCACCCCAGACTGCAGGTACTGAGAGTGGAAAAAAAAAATAAAAAAAAAAAAAAAAAGAAACTCAAAACAGTGTTTGGTTGTCGTTTTTGGTTTTGGTTTTGGTTTTTTTTTTTTTTTTTAAAGAAAAGTTTCTGAAGTGGTTTTTCATTTGTAAAACTGATTTTCAGACTATATGGGTGAATTGTGAATCTCTGCCTACAATAAGAAGCTGAGATACAGAGTTTGGAGGCATTTCAAATTGAGATATTGAGGTGAATAGACTAAATAGGTAGAATTAATGTCTTGTTGAATTATGCCAGTCTTTTTAGAAACAGGTATTTCCATGCAAATTCCTTAGATTCTACCCTGAAACAGAAAATAAATGAAAGCTACTCAATTTATTTTTTCCCATTGTTTTGGAACTGGACCCAAAAATACTCACAAGTCAAAACATCCTTTGGTTATCACATTTTGCTTTGGTTTTTTGCCAGTGTTAAGAATCACAGAATAGGTCAGGTTGGAAGGGACCACTGAGGGTCATCTGGTCCAACCTCCCTGCTCAGGCAGGGTCATCCTAGAGCACATGGCACAGGATTGCAAAGATTAGATCCTCTTGGAATTGTGGAAATGAAGAAATAAATATGTGCACTTTAAAGGACAAAGACCTTGAATACACAGATTTTATTAGTGTACACATATTCCCTAACTAATGCAAACTTGTCAAATGGCTTATTTGGAACATCTAGAAGATTATTTCCATGAGATACCAATTTGGATTTATTATCATTGCCTTTGCTACAGACTCTCCCTTTTCATAAATCTTCTCTCTGTCTTTTACTAATTTACCTGTGGCACCATGCTTCATTAACTGCTGCAAAAATCACACAAATACAGTCCTCAAACGGCTGAGCAGCTATTTGCCAAATCCCAAATCCAAAATATTCCCCCAAACAATTAGCTAGTAAGAGGCATAAACAATTGCACAAAGAAATCCAGTTCTTTATAGATTCAAACACAAACTGAAACACAACATTTGGTAAACTAAGCTGAAGAATCAGTCAGGCTCTGTGATACACTGGAGACAAAGAAGAAAAGCCCTCATACTACACAGGTAACTTAAAAGGGCTTATATACGTTCCCTTTAGAGCTGAAATGGAGTTGGACTCAATGATCTTGGAGATCTTTTCCAACCTTAATGAATCTGAAGGACACAGATGGTGCACTGCATCCAATGCCATTTTGCTTTCTGCAAAACTCTGTGTTGCAGAAAGGAAGATTTCTATGACCAGCCTGTCCTAAACTCTCACTCTCCTCTCTCATGTTCCATTTATCCCTCCTTTTCATTTGTGCACTTAAGTGTCCTTCTAACCATCCTTACTTTTTCCAACAAGGACTGTCTGTAGCACAGAAAGCAGTTTGTGTTGGCCCATTAATGTAAAGCAGAAAATTTTGAGGAAATAAACTCTGTCTGTCAGCATCTTATCTGAGACATTTTTGATATCCCAAGTCAGTTGACTCATTCTCCAGCTACAATAACCACGACTGTTTCCTCTTTTTTTTCTCTATTTTGACAGGACTATTATGTGGTTATTTTGTGTCCTACTGAAATGGATGCTCAGGTCCGAAGGGTGTTACAAATCCCAATGTGGTCCCAAAGAGTTATCTACCTGCAAGGCTCAGCCCTAAAGGATCAAGACCTGTTGAGAGCTAAGTAGGCAAATATTGACCATTCTTTTTTACTTTTATTTTCATTCATATAAATAAGTATAACAAGCAACAAAAGTTGTGCTAGAAGGAAAGCCATGTTTATTTAGAAGGCAAAGTAAAGCTCTTTGATATAATTTATTTTTCTTAGTATCTGAAATTTTAAATCCACTGTACAGTTTTGTTTTCTTAAGTCCAGCCTGGTAAAATTAAGCAGCTATTCTGCTGTACATACATGAGCTCTTCAGGGCCCTTCTCTTACCACAAGTTTCCACCACTTCTAAGAGATGCTCTCTGCCAGTTAATAGTGAATGACATTTATCAAAACACATCAGTCAAGCACAGTTCCTCACACACGCCTCCCCCCAGTGCCCAGGAATTCACAGTGGAATTCATGTTGAAGGATCATCTCTTTAAGCTCTCCAAAGAGATGGAAAGGTGATTCTTAGGAAATAACAGAATTAACTCATCTGCATTGCTCTGTGTTGTAGAAAACTAAAATTAGGCCAAAACTTGTCTGACTATTTGTGTCATTCTTTACCTGAGGGGAGTTATTTCCAAGAATCTCATCTGTGAGAAGCTTCATGAGCAATGTTATCTTCTCAGACTTCTGTCACTGAAAAAACCAGCTACTTCAGCTGTTTAAAATATGACAAGACAAGAAAGCTGTTTTCAGGATTAGAAATTTTCTTTTGGAGAGGTCCTTTTTTCTTTCTTTTTTTTTTTTTACTTTTTGCTTTCTTGCTGATTTCAAGAAGGAATTCATGTGTGGATTTTGCTGACATTAGTTCCACACTTTACAAGAATAAAAATTAGGCTGTCCCCTAAATATATCTTGAATTTCACTTATCATAACCTGGAGGTAGTCAACTGTGGAACTGTGCTTTTTCCTGCAGAACATGTAATTGAATGTACCTGTCACAGAATAATTTTCAACCTCTCCTGAGGGAAGAAGTATAGTGGGAATTTAATAGAACATTTGATATGAAATATAACCCAGTACCCAAGATGTTTGGTGTATTTCTTTTTAATGAGAACATAATGTACTGAGGAGATAAAAAGGTACATGGTAAAATTCTTCTAATAAGTAACGCAATAATTACCAACGACAACAAAATAATCAAGAAGGGTCTCTTTATCAAAATTTATGCATATATGATGTGTGAACCCAGTGTCAAAATAACATTATAAAGGTCACACCAAAAAGTAAGGGAATACCCAAAGCTATTTGACTGCATCAGTTGTGAAGAGTCAATTAACAAAAGACTGCATTTTTGCAAAAAATCTCATCTAATTTAACTTTCTTTTAGGAAAGTTCTTGAGGCAAGTTTTCTTTCGTAGAAGTTTGTAAAGATCCTTGTCTTCCCAATACTGATCCAATGATTAGCTGAAATTGCTCACAGAGCTCCCATGATTTCTTCCTAATCAAAGACATCATGAACTAGAAATAGTTCATTTAATGCATATATACACAGAAATGTCTGTTATTTATCCCAAACACATTATTCTTGAACATCTACCCAACTTTCTGCTCTCACTAGGCAAGACAAGTCTGTTATCTGCCCCCTCTGGTTCATTATTTACTGTCACCAGGGTAAGAAATGAGAGCAGAGAGACTAAACTTTGTCTGTGTTCTGTTTGTCTGTGCAAGACTGACTGTGAGACACGAGTCAGGCAGTGAGTGCCTGCTTGGGGTGTGACAGGTTTGTCTCCTCTCTTCCAGGATGGACGATGCTGAAGCCTGTTTCATCCTGAGCAGCCGCTGTGAGGTGGACAGGACAGCAGCTGTAAGTTGGGGAGGGAGAGAGGAGAGGATGTGCAGGTCTTACTGCCCTTACTACCTCTCAGTTCTTTTCTGTGGGGCAGAATAGCATAAAAGCACTCTCATAGTACCTCATAGATACATTGATAATTGGTCATTAATCACTTCCAAGAATGGTCAATATTCAAAGTACCTGAACTGCTCCAGATATCCAGTCCAATCAGTTGTATTATTAAATCAGAAAAGAGACAGGTATCAACTGACTGGTATATTCAGAACTAATGAAGTAAAGCCTGAATTCAACTTTATAAATAAATCTGTGACTAGGACAAGTAACCAATGTATATGAGACTATTAGAACATTTTTCATATTGGCCAATTTTAAAAATGAAAACTAGCAAGATTCTTTAAATATGTTTCTATGGTTTTGCCTATGCTGGTAGTTATTTGCAGTCAGGTAAGTTACTGTCCACAAAGGAACATTGCTGATATAAACCTCTCTGCAGTGCACCTATGATAAAAGAATAAAATTGTATGAACTTGACCTCTTCCAGCTAATGAAATCATCTACTGGCCATAAATATCCAGAAAAAAAGTCCACTGAGGATGGATTTATGGACATAATTTAAAATTTTTCACCATGAGCACTACAATAAATTATGGCAGTCTTGCCTCGTTCAGTTCAGTCTTGGACTCCAAAGGAGTTCAGAATTAGTCTGAATATCCCTTACAAATTGCCTAACAAGAAAGAAAAATTATTTATAATTTGGTAGTTACGTTTTAAGCAATCTTGACTAAAATTACTGTTTTGGTGCTACATCATAAGAAATAACAATTATTTTTCTAAATGTTGAAAATGGATGTAGTAAAAAATGGGAAAGGAGAGCTTTGCATTATATCTGTAGCATTACTTAATATATTCTCTATCACTTATTACTTCATCTGCCTTCAAAACTTAGTTAAAAGATCTTAGCTAAAGATGCTGTTCTGGACCCATCCCTTGCAGAAAGTCACTGAGTTACCTGAGAAATAAACCTGTACTTCTACTATAATGTTTAAACTTACTGAGCTAAGGACTTGGAATGTGATTCATCAGCAATAGACTCCTGAAAATAGAGCAGTGAAAGCCACTGAACTGGCAGCAAGTAATCTGAGAGTAGTCAAGCAAGGCAGACCTACTGCTTAGAAGTGGCAGAGGGTCTGGGGTATTTAAGGGTAAGAACCAGCAAGTGTTCTTGAAAATACCTGGAAAAATACCTGTAAGCTCTAGGAGACTGAAAAATACCAAAATAGCCTGTGTCTTATCTAAATCAGTCATGAATTCAGAATAAATCAGCTACATCTCATTTCACATAAAGTACTTGAGAGTGGTTACAAATGAGAAATCCCATAAAATCAGAGTGTGTGATTTACACTGCACTGGGAGGGTTTATGCAGCATTAAGGACAGCAACACCACCAGTCAGCTGTTCATCTCTGCTCATAACTGCTTCAGAATTTATGCAAAGAAAAGACAATTTTCAGCTCTGCTGGACTGTGGTCTAGGGCAGGCAGTGGACTCTCTGCACGGAGCTCCTGGAGCTTCCATCCCTTGTGGCCAGCCCAGTGCAGGTTTGGCTTGGAGCCATGCCAGCTGCAGCTCTTCCTTTCTGCCCTCAGGAAACACCAAAATGGTACCTGGCACATTTCAGCTGCCACTACAGACCTTTATCAAATCTCATTTCTCTTTGTACCTGGAGCACACAAACAGGCACATCTCACCAAAGACATGCTTCTGGTACCTTCCCCTGGGCCACAATGATATCTCAGGGTCAGTGTGATCTGAAGCTCTTAAACAAGGTGTCACCTCTCTGCCTTGTTTTCTCTTTTACCTTTTCACAGGGAATGCAATTATTTATACTGTAAGCAGGAAATTCTTAAAGTTTTAAAAAACTATTTTGTCTTACTGCCCCCTAGAGCTGTGAAATGAAATTTATTGGATCTCCTACAGAGCTCCAGCTTCGTGTTAGTACAGCAGGCTCATTTGTCACTGGGCTGAAGGAAGTTCAGCTGTCATCCCAGTATCAATCTTTATAAGTACCACTGATTTTCCACCCTGCTGTTGTTGAGAAGCTGACAAACTGCTAAAAGAGCCTTGGATCCTCTCCTACATGTGACAGCTATCAAAATAAAAGGAGGAGATTCCTGACTAGAACAGCTGTTGTTACTCAAATGATTTTTGGAAGTCCATGAGGGTCTTCATCCCCCCAGCTACAATCCTCAAGCAGAGGATTTACTCATTTGCCATGGATACCGTGGCTGTTCATTGCTTGCTATTTTGTTAGTTAATAACTTCTAGTGACAACACTTCTGCTGTTGCTGACAGCTTTGTTCTGAGGCTTTCTGAAAATTCAGAGATGGTCCAGTTCAAGCTTGCACTTTTTTTCCCCCTTTCATTAGTCAACTTGTGTGGCTTGGCTGTACTGGTAATCTAAACTACACTGCCTTAATGGCATCACAATATGGATGCAAACATAGCAGGGTATAACTAAATCATCAAGTTATGTGTGGCAAGAAAAAGATTCAATTAACAGAACTATTTTAAAATACAAATGAAATACATTTCCTTGAGTTATGATGATTTAAATACACCCACTTTAAAACTTCCAGCTTTTCATACATGAACTTAAATATCATCTCTATATTAATCACCATTTGTATCTGTGGTAGTCCATGATCACTGACTGCAGTTCATTGTGTGGAGATCACACAGAAGAGAATATATTTTTTTACTAACCTTCCAAAGAAACATATATTTAATAATGGGAACCACAGCATCATTTTGTTTCAGTTACCTCTGTTTGTTGTGTGTACATATATACCATATATTGGGAGAAAGGTGAATGTTTTTTAAAGTCACTGAACTGTATCATAGAAATTGCTACATTTTTAAATCAGAGAGCCACAATACTGTATGAAGAGACTGAATCTAGGAAATCATTTGAGGTGCCTGCCTGTGTTTTTCTTTCTCTCCCCTGGAGTGCTTCTTCAGAGTAAAATTTGTGAGAATAACTGAGAGAAAAACTTGGGAACCAAATAACCAGCTTTTGTACACAAACACATGGATATACCAAGTGGAAAGAGGAGAAAGAAACAGCGATGCAAGGTTATAAATTAACAGTACATACCCACTGAGTTGATCCTATGAAGCTACTTTGGGCCTTTAAGCACCCATTTAATATATTTATTGTATAGTTGTGGACTGTTGGTTGAAGGAAGAGCTGGAAAACAGAAAGCAAGGCATATTTTGCAGTGTTAAGACTGCCAATGTGCCAAATAATCATCAAGAGATTTTAATTCCAAAGAGTCTTTCCCTTTTCTATACAATAATATTAAAAAATACTTCATGTTGAGATTCATATTTTAGTTTTACAGCTCTCACTTCTATGGGTCTAGGTTTGTTCAAGTTTTTAACAAAATAGTGTAATTTGAATCATTTAATAACAAAATCTTCATTCTTACGTTTAATAATCATTGCACATTCTGATAAAACCAGGCTTTTTAGACAAAATAATAATTAAAAAAATCCAAGAAAACATCTCACATAGAGATACCTGTATTTCTAGGCATGTAACATATCTGTGTGACAGCCATCTAGGATATTACCCAGTCATTTGCTGCTTCTAAACTCTTGGTGTGTCATTACCTTAAGACAAAAGAGCAGAAAACCCAACAGCACACACACACAAAAATCCTGAGGAGGGTAAGTTGCCATAGGTATAGAAAAGTAAAAAAAATGTGGCTGCATACAAGGAAAACCTACAGCAGGTTAAACCCAAGCTCTTAAATCTCCTGACTGGGCACAGCAATCTTACATCTATAAAACTGCTAATAAGAAAAATGTGAAATAATATATTGTGTCATCCTCTTATGACTCCATTCTAGTTTTTTTAGTAGAAAAAGTACTTGCTAACATCTCAAATGATAATAAAATATTATGGTTTGAAAATGTCAATTACACTCTGTTTAAGGCAGAGATTTTCCCTTATGTTCATGAGTCTGAAACCTTTTCTTACTGCTGATGCTGCAAACATAATGAATCATTCTTTATATTTTATCTTTAAATACCACCAATTTCATGCCTAGGCAAGGCATTTCAATCCAGGCATGGCTTCCTAGATACAGCCCTGAAATATTTCTGTTTGGTTTTGAAATAAATTAAAACTGATGGATGGTACACTGGAATTAGTCTTACTTCACAAAATTCAAAATATGAATGCATTATCACATAGATGACTTTTATGGATAGCAGTATTCCTCTTGCAGGTAACTCATTCTTGCCATGTGGTAACAAGAACAAAAACTAACAGCTTGAAAAATCTCTTGGAATCTTTGGTTAATAGCTGGATAAATCCTGACATCAGTTGTGCAAATGTTTTAGTTCCACAAAAATTCAGATCTGCTTTGAATTAAACTGATATTTTTAGAATTACTCACAATTTTAAACTCAGTTCCTGATGCTGTCATTTAATGCTATTTTAATTACGACTGTCTTTGGAAGTACATCATTCTTGATTAATTAGACATGACAAATCACTGCCATCTTAAGTTTTCACACAATTATTCCACATCCAAATACTACCCCTTTCCAAATGACACAATCATTAGCACTTGCAGAAAGAGAGGAGAAAGTCAGAATACCTTATTAGTGGAAGATTTCTGGAAATTCATATTAACAGTAATTACATAACATGACATAAACATCCACACCAGCTGGTGCTACATGGTCTTAAATGAGTTTTCTTTGATGGAGCCAGTCTGACAATAGATGCTTTTACTGACCTGCCATGGTTACTTGCATTGGTGCCACCTTCTACTCTTTTTTCTAGGACCACCAAACCATTTTAAGAGCGTGGGCAGTTAAAGACTTTGCTCCAAATTGTCCTTTGTATGTTCAGATACTGAAGCCTGAGAACAAATTCCACATCAAGTTTGCAGGTAAGTGGAAGATTGCAGTCATGGGGAGCATTTGTTAGTGTTTGACAGTTTGTTTCATGAACACACAAGCAAAGGGAGAACCCCTGGGCATGTTTACTGCTTAGGAACTGATTAAGAGTGCAGTTTTGTGAAATAATACACATCATAGCAATGGTAAAGACTTCCTTACAAGCACTTTTAAGAATTAGTAGTCTTATACTACCTAATATAGAGAGTAGAATTATTTGATGTATAGCTACTCCTTAATTACAGATCCAGGTAGGTCTCCTGATTATTGTACCCCATGTGTGTAAGTCATTTGTGTCTACTAAAACATAGTAACTAAGGGGTGTATAAGAAGATCTGTTCAGATGTAATCCAACAAGTAATTGAGAAAAAACATTATTTTAATTACTTGCAAATATTTTGGAAAGAGACATAGAATTTAATTCTATATCCAGTAAATTGCATGCCTTAGAAACCATGGTGTAAAAATGCGGTGTAAAAATGCAAAATTATGTTAAGAAATCAGAAAAAATCCACTCCTATAAGAAGTGATTACCATCTTTTATTTGAAAAACTATTTCTCTGTGTTGCATGTTTCTCTTTCTTCCTGTCCATATACAAACAGTCAAATATATAAGTACATAGATATGCATATGCTTATGTGCACAAATACACAAATATTTTTGGAGAAATAGTTCTGAAGTAGAAGAGAAGCTTTCCTCTTTGAATGCAGTTTTGAAAATTCGATTCTCTTGAATGATATTCCAAGGAAGAAAAGATTGCTGATTCATGCAAAAATAAAAACAACTCTACGGAAAAATATTAGTCTCCTCCATCATCCCAGAATGTGATGAAAAAGTAAATTCCAGTGCAGAATGGCTCCAGAGTAGCACTTAAAGCTGTAATTTTAAAAGCTACTGGATTTACCACTCGGTAAAAAGAAGGAAAAAAAAAACATCAGTAGCAGTTCTGAAGTTATAAAAGTGTTATCTCAAACTATGAGATGGCACAGCAGGGAATAAGGCTCATGCTGTGATGAGAACAATGGTGCTTTTTCATCTCCCCCTTAAAACCACCCAGCACAAACATAATCCCTGCTCCTCAGCCATGGCCACTTTTCGTTACAGTAGCTGTGTTAATTTGTTGTTCCGAGTTGTGCTTTTAAGAGAGTTTCATTATTCCTAATGGCTTGTCTCTGTAGGAGCTTTTATATGACTAGACTAGGAAACCAGAGGCAATTTTTCATGTCTGTTTGAAGTGTTAGAGAATTTGGACCACATTTTTTAAAAAAACCCAACAACCAGAAAACTCACAAAACCTCTTTTGTTAATATTTCCTTCAACTGAAGTTCAGCATCACCACCACCTACTGCAAGTGGTTAGGCACTGATGGAGACATGAAAACAGACATTTTCCTGAGAGGATTCCCCTTTGGTGTTAATTCTTCCAACTCTTCATCATTCTGAAACATGTATCCAGTGGGGGCTGCAGACTACAGACCTGTCCACAGTGTTTACCAGTCAAATTTGTCACAACCATCCAGAACATTTTTCTGAGTGCTTTTCCTATCATGATTCAGGGCTGCTTTATTACTGCCTTAATGCAAAAGCTTCTTTTAAATCTGATCTTCCTTGAAAAAAATGACTCCTTTCTTCTGGAGGTTTCCCAAAACAATACTGTGCATTTTTATGAACCTGAATATTCAGTAATAGGATTTCTTCTTCTTGGTGTTTTGTTTTCTTTACACACAGGTTTAGAGACTACAGCTGTTGAAAATAAGGCTCTTGAATTTAGAAAAAATACGGCCAAATAGTCCTCCTAACTAAAATTTAGCTTTTAGCTACATTGAAAATGTATCAAGTACTAGAAGCCCAGTTTCTCAGCAGCTTTGTATTAGATTGACCAGTCCTCCTAGATTGCATGAGGCAGTCCTGAAATTCAGACCCTGACTACATGTTCCTGTAGGATGGAAAAGCCTGGTTTTCTGCATCCTGGAGGTTTTCTGCATCAGGCAGAAACAGTATATAGGAAAAGTAATTGTAATAATGTATTCTCATCCAGTAAACAGGACTTAAACACCCTTCCTGTCTTTAATGAGAGAATGAGAACTTATTTTTGTCCTCAAAGCAAGAGGATGGAGACACCTTGGCCAGGCTTTTATTATCTGTCAGGTTTCCTAATTTTCCACCTGATGCCAAACATCCTTGCATTCTATGCCTTCTGTTATTTTTTACAGTGGATTTTACTGACTTTATTTAAAATATTAACCTGCTTATGTTGCTACAGTGGCCTAAGTGTTTGTCCTAGCAAAGCCCTTTGCAATTTAAGGTGTGAACACTTCAAATACACAGCCACTCCACAGTGATCAGATGGGCAGCTGCCTTATCTCTTAAGCTGAAATGCTTTGATTTCCCCTTAGTTATTTCCAATATAAAAATGGCATCACATACCCAATTTTTCTTTAAATAATGCGTTCTTAATCTTTGCACTTTTCCTTTGAACACACAAGGCTACAAAAGGCCATGTACCCTTGGTGCAAGCTCCTGGCCTTGCATTTCAGCACAAATGGGAAATAAAATGAAGGTTGTCCACAGCAGGGCAATATATTTATGCAATCCAGAGACTACTAAATTCAGTATTTTCTGAGCTGAACATAAAACTTTTATAACTTTTTTGTGTGTGTGTATATGTATATATATAATATATGAAATTATGTATCATTACAATTCCAGGAAATGGGGATACATTTTGACGTTCTCTATTTATTCAAAATACAGCCATTAATTAGCACAGATTGTTGAAGTCTGACACCAAAGCTTCAGTAGTTTATTTCAAAGAAACACAGTCCAGATTCAGAGAAAGGGATATTGAATGCAGCTGATGATTAATCTGTCCAATTACAGATAAAAATAGTCCAGAGCTAGTGGATGGGCATTTTTCTCTGTCTGATCTGGTAATGGTCATGTTAACTTATCAAATTGACAAAAGTAAGGTTTCTCAGAATAATCTTTCCAGGTCTAGATCATTCTTACCACGTGGCTGCTGCTGCAGGCATAAATCAGTATTTTGAGTCTGTTTTATCCTCAGTAACATCACAGAAACTGTAACTCAACCCACTGCATTACTACATCCATTTGAGACAGACTTAGCAACAAAACTTCTGTCAAAATATATTTTCAACAGAAACAGCAACTTACGGAAATTCTAAATGTAATATTTCTTTAGTGTAAACTCAATCAAAGCACATCTTTTTCTGGGAAGCTGATTTGACATATTTAATATTCACTTCAAGATAAACTGCAGTTTCCTTGGCTGCTTTGCTGTCACACTGGATGAGTAATTTGCTGATCCTGGTACCTGCTGCCAGGGGAACATGACTGATGTCCCAGACCTGAGGAGTGGGAGAGCTGTCATCCAGCTTCCTCCCTACTCGCTTCAGAAAGAAAGCAGCAGGTAAAGTTCTGTGTAAGCCTCCACAATGCAAGTCCTGAGCACACAGAGAAAACACAGGAACATTATAGGAAAGCTACAAACTGTCAAATAATTGGAGGAATGAGCAAGGCATATTTGACCTGTCTGTGTCTAATGCAAGAACTCAACTGCAGAAGGTCAAAGTCTCCAACAGGTGCAGAAATTGTCCTGCAAGTCCAGCTCCTGACGGAAAAACATTTGGTAACACCATGTGAATCTCTTACACAGACATGATTAAGAGGCTGTTGTAGGACAGCAATCTGTGTTTGCTGTGTTCTTTGGTAACATAATATTTTACATAAACATCTGCCAGGAAAGCTCACCATATACATTAGAGAGTAGAGTGCAGCTGCAGGATTTCAGTTACAGTTTTCATCTGCATTGTGCCATCTGGGATTTATTAAATTTCATTTGTATTTAATATTTAATATTTCACATATCATATTTAATGTAATATTCAACATTTCATATTTCATATTCATATTTCATATTTCATATAACATTTCAATTGTATATATTTAGCCCAGCATGTACAATTGGGTTCAAGTACAAGATCAGAAGCAACAGATGATTAAATCATTATCCTGTGTGTTTTTTATCGTATTTTCAAAATGTTTTAACTATAGTATGACACCATTCCAGACAAAAATTAAGGGGAGATTATTTGGCAAAATCCTATACAAATTAAAAAAAAACAGGGAGAATTCTCTTCCTTTCAGTGTCAGGAAGCTGGTATTCACTTCCATAAATCTTTGCCATCTGAGCAGTGGTAATGGACTGCAGATATTCCATTCAAGCAGTAGACTATGCCTTACCCTCTCAAAATCCCTGGTTTGAAATTCAAGTAGGTTTATTAATGGCATATGGTCAACTAAAAGAACATATTTCCATCTGAAATATTTTTCTGCAGGAAATATTTAATTGCTATAGCTGAAATATATCTACAGGAGGAAAAATCTCATTTTGTTCTATATTTGACAGTGTCTTTATATAACTAAATTCATCCCTTCCCTATGACATTTAAATAGGCCCTGATCTTCAGAAAATGAGAGTATTAATTTCTCCATTCAGTAGTAAATTATTCTGTTAGTGAAAAGTCTCTGGATATTTCAAAATAAAAGGAACAGAGATGGCATACAAAATATGCATTTACTTTTATTTTCAGGAAATGTCATGCTTATAGCTATACTACAAATTCTGTCAGGAAAGCAGCTGAAAGAGGCAAGGTGGTTCTAAGGATTTCAGTGACAAGTTGGTGAAACCAGTAGATGTGCATAGCTCAGGTCTAGGTGGGGAGGTTATTTGCCTACCTTTACTCAGCACTTCTCATGTGCCTTTGTTTTTATCACCAGCTGAGCTACTTGTAATATTCTTTCTGATTAGAAGAAAATTCTGGGCCACATTTTGATTGATCCATATTCACCATTTTCCTAGACAAGGAAGTGATAATTCTTTTCAATTGAAAGTGTTTTTGTAAAACAATTTGTGTCCTCTTTTTCCCTACAGATCATGTTGTATGTGAAGAGGAATTCAAATATGCCATGCTAGCTCTAAATTGTATATGCCCAGCTACTTCTACATTAATCACCCTGTTGGTTCACACATCTAGGGGACAGTGAGTATATAAACCATTAAAAAAACCCAACACAACTTGGAGAAGTCATAGCTGATACTCTTTGGAAAACAGCTTACCCTGAATTCCCACACAACTACAGTTTTAAAAAAGAAAATGGAACTTTCTGTACAATAAAAGCACCAAAATGCCTTACTCAAGGCAGTAGAGTTTTGAAGAGAACACCCCTCTCCCCCAGTATTTAACAGATTGTTTTGTGCTGTTGCATCACTTTCATAATATAAAACGCAAAAAAATTGTATTTCTAGTTTAGTAGACTGAATTGTGAATCTATCACAAAGTTATGCTTATGAGCACTAACAGGTCCTAAGAATACCTATTTTAATAGGTTAATTTGGAGGTCTGTTTCACTGAACTCAAAATACTTTTTTTTGATGATATATGGTGTTTGCTCTTCTGTGCCTGTACAGTAAACAAAACACAGGATTTTTAACATGACCACACTGCTGGAAGGGGTGCAGAATTGTGGTGTCTCTGCAGACTGCACAGTCACAGTGAAACTTCTCTGAATTCACTGAAATAATTTTACCACATCTGGTGTATCTCTCTTATGGTGTAATCTTGGTATAATAAGGTATTCTTCGTTAAAATGTTGTGGGCAGACAGATGCACTAACGAATAAATCTCAAAATACATTTGTAGAAATGAAATAGCTGCATATATACTACATAAATCTTGTAAAAACACTTTTTTTTTCAAGTAACCATGAACTAAGTATAAATATATTTATAGGCAGAGTTATTTTACCTCCTATATGACATTTCTAGTATTCCCCTTTGCCCAGAATGGGGGAAACAGAAATTCTTCCTAGAACTGTTACTACTGAGAACAACAAATGTCAAGATTTTGATGGCACTGTCTGCACTAGGATCTCCTAATAGGAAGACAACAAAACACTGTTTTGATACCTGCTGAGCACCATGGTGAAAGACATTCTTTATACATTTTTTATCTGTCTGCCTTTCATTCTGTGACATGCACAGAATGCTGTGTCTTTTCCAGTTATTTCCTATTACATGCACGTAAAAGAAGAGCAGTGTTCCTAACAGCTGTCAGAGGATTTTCCATCAGCACAAAACCAAACACAGAAAAGGAAAATGTTTTGTGCTGTACTTAGGAACTTCAGCACTCTTTCATTTTTTAACACATTCACATTGATCATTTACAGGTTCCCAGCTATGATGCAAAGTAACTGTCACAGAATTCAGAAGTGCTTCAGATTTGTTTTGCAATCAGAATTAATAGATGCAACAAGCAGAACTGAGTAGCTGCTTTCTATTCTGGTCACTGTATGCTAGAAGCAAAAAAAAAATGTTTTTGCACAAACAATTGTAGCATTACTTTGAATCCAGAAGGATTTAAGTAATGGGTGTTTCTGTGAGAATGTACAATGTATGTTTCTGTAAGAATACCCTTCTGTATTTATACAGAAAGACTGAAAATGTCTAGTTATTATTTGTCTACTGTAGTCAGTACTCTTCAGAGCATTTATTCTCAGACAGACTCCACGATAAGGGCATTTGTCATTATACTGCAGACATAAAACTGCTTTGGATTTGACCAATTTATAGTTCAGAGGGTTGGGTTTTTTTGGGTTTTTTTGGTTTTTGTTTTGCTTTTCTAGATGTTTTCTGTTGTTGAACAAGAGGTAAATTACCTGCTAACTTTTAAAATAGGTGAAATTATCTTTATGCATAAGAAAGATGAAGTCAGATGAACAGTTGAGAGATAAAGATTAGGTGAAAGCAGATTATTTAAACTACAAGTAAAAATTTTATATACATGTATTTATAAACCAAACCAAACACTAAATTAGATCTACATAATGAAAACAATTTTAAAAATAGATTTCTAGTATTAATAGTGAACTACTTTCCTTTCCATTAGTTCCTGTTTAATTATCCTTTCATTTTTGTGGTTGCTATTGACACCTGATTTAAACCTTATGTGGTACTGAAGTTTCAAATACCTCTTAAGGAGGTGTAAATAATCCTGTTGTCTTCTCAGCTGTTTATGGAATTCAAAACTTTAGTCTGTAAGATTCTACCTTGAATTTATTCTACTTTATTTATAATCTCATTACCGATCTTAATAATTAATCTTAACATTTATATTTAACTGGTATCTGATTATCTAAACTAGTAATACAACTCTATTAGGGTTTGTTTGATGATACAAAATACTCAAAGAAAATAACCTTTCTGACTTGAAGTTAATGTGATTTTTACAGTAGTGCCCCATGGGAAGCTTTCAGACAACTCACTGGAACCAAGCAGACATTAAACAGGTGATGATTTTATTTTAGGGGGGAAAGGGAAATAAGGGAAAATGTTCTGAAATTAAATTTCTAGTTCTGCTGTTCTATACCTAGTTTGTACTGAAGCAACAAAAGTGGTTTACTTATTTCCATCTTGAAACAAAATACTTTAATGATGAATGTGGAGAAACATGGTAAACTGAAGAAAAACTGAAATTGTTATTATTAGTGTAATAATTTTGATAGGTATTGAAAATGTATAAATGAGCATAAAGGAGCTTGTCCCAATATCTGAGATCTTCACTCCAGATGGCAAAATACAGAACACACCTGTCAGGTGCATGACCTGTCTGCACATATGTGTATATATGCATCAGTTACCTCCAGTAAAACTCATACAGGCAGAAACTTGTTTCCATGGGAAACTTAATCAACAAGTTCCCAGGAGCTCCAGGGCTACAAGTTTTGGGGTTGCTGAGGTTTGGAACATTTCCACTGAACTGTCTGCATTAAGGGCAGCAGCTGCATACAGCAAAGGATGATGTGCTTTGTCATTTATTCTCTTGCACTAGAGAAAAGAAGCTATGTACTTGTAATGGTCTACAAGACACAGGAACCAAAAATACCCAGAGGGTAAAGATCACTGATAAGCAAATGCAGAAAAATTTCTCTTACAGATCAAGTGACCAAAGAAAATCTTTCCTACATAAGTTGTTATTAATGATACTCAGACAGGAACCAGAGATTCTGCCACAACGACTGGTGAAAAAACTGTGAATAGAATGAGCATGCTGCTGGTTTTACCTGGCATCTTCAAATTGCCATGGATCTGCTCATTATGGTGTGAATTTATAGTAATCAAGCCACCTCTCTCCTGATATTAAAGTACATATCTTATATGGCTCTTACTTAGCAGAAAATGCTCTTTAATACATTAAAATAATCTGTGTACTTAAAATATTAGCAAGATTTGACCTCAAGTATTTCTTTCAGATTAGCCTATGGGACCTTTTCAGTAGACATTTGTAGTTTCTATTGACATGAAATACTATTCTGATTCATAAGAATCTTACATTAAGTGTTAAATTATTCTCTTTATGTTTCAGGGAAAGTCAGCAATCACCAGAACAATGGCAGAAAATGTATGGCAGATGCTCTGGTAATGAAGTGTATCACATTAACCTGGAAGAAAGTACTTTTTTTGCTGAGTATGAGGGGAAGAGCTTCACATATGCTTCTTTCCATGCACATAAAAAGTATGTTTATTTTTCTTAATAACTATCAATAGTTCAAAAAATAATTACTTGTTGTGCCTGCAAAGTAGCTCTGCACTAAAGGCACAGTAGCACACATTAATCTGTTCCTGGGTTTAATTAATTAATTAGTATTAAATACATACATACTTTGGATGTATTTCTGTGAGACAGAGCTGGTCAGGTAAAAGCTTCTGTTCATTCTGTGCAGCCCATCCAGTCTATGAGAACAGAATATGAAGGATATAAAGGATAAGTTGAACAACTGGAAAAAAGGCACATTTTGGAGGTTTTTCAAGAACACCAATCCTTTTCCAAGTCCAAAACAATCTAGAAAAGGATGGGTGGGAGGGTGTGAGTTTTTTATTTATTTAGGACTCAGCTGGAAATCTGGCTTCCTTTGTGGCATGTTCATATTATGGAAAATGTTCATTTTAAAGGTGTCATGTGGTGATTGTTCAAACATAAAGCTCTTTTTTCTGTTAGATGATAGCATAGGTCCAGATGATGCATCACTTATCCAGTGTTGCTCTGTGAGACAAACATACAAAATAAACACAAATTCATGTATGTTTGTATATATTTGATAAAATAAGCATTTATCAAACCCTAAATCCTGGGTTTATTCTCACATTTAATCAAGGAGAGAAACAGGGTTTTTTGCTGTAATTCCTTATTTTCTCTCACTAATCAAATACATTTTTAAGAGTGAATTGCAAAAATTAATTATGAAATGGTTTCCATTACTTATAAATAATGAAACAATGCAACATGATTAATAATTTTTTTATATCATGTATCCATTTTTCTACCAATATTTTCCCAAAAAGGAGTATTCATCTGACAGAAAAAATCAACTGGAACAACATTAGGAGAATATTATGGGCATTATGAAAAACACTCAACTGCCTAGGAATTCATGAGCTCATAAAATCTGCTTGATTTGAAGTGGCCTATTTAGCAGAAAACATTTTTCAAACATCTTTGTCATCCAGAAAGCTGCAAATGTTCATAATGTGCAAAGAATAAAAATATACCTGAGGCTCATTTTTGACAATGGAAATTATGGTGTTTGCAGGACTATGCAAAATGAACCATGCCTTTCCTTTTCTAATTAAGGTTTGGAGTCTGTCTGATTGGTGTTAGAAAGGAAGATAACAAAAACATTTTGCTGAATCCAGGTCCTCGATATATCATGAGTTCTACTGATATATGCTTTTATATAAATATCACCAAAGAAGAGAATTCTGCTTTTAAGAAGCAAGAAAAGCATAGAAAAAACCATGAATCAAAATTATCTTATCATGGAGCTTCTAGGTTACCAGTGCACAGTATAATAGCCAGCATGGGTGAGTAAAAAAAACCATTACATCAGAACATATTCTTACTGAATAAGTAGTACTTTTTAAAGCATCTTCCTATAATTTTAAGAAATTATAATCATGTATGGAAAGAATTAATAAAGAAAAACTTCAAATATTTGCCCTTGTATTTAGAAAGAAAGAAAGACAAACCAGCAACAAAAAACTCAAACAAATGGAATTTAATTCTCTTTTATTGGGCAATGTGGAATTAAACTACTTAAGACTGTGGTATAAAAAAGTGATAATGAAGTATATGGAAAGCAAAACAAGTGGGTAAATCATATGAGTGTTCTTTGTCATTCATATGTGATTGTTTGTAAGAAGTTTTCATGAGCTTCTTTAATTTAAAAAGCACCATTAGTAAAATCTGCAGGTTGTTGACTGATTATATGAAGTATGATTGATGGGCTGATTATGCAAGGTATGATTTTAAAGAGGTAGTTAACAACAAGACACAGACTAATTATGAGTGAAAGCGCTACTTTCCTCGAGTACAGTTTAAATACTTGTTTTCTTTGAATGGAATAAACCCAGCCAGCTCAGAGTGTTGCTGCCAGCCCTGTGCCGTGCAGCCAGCAGCCCCCAGGCAGCAGGGCAGAGAAGCTGTGAGAAGCACCCTGAGGAGATGTTCTCGCTGCCCCTAGGGACCGTGGCCATCGACCTACAGGACACCGGGTGCTGCGCGCCCAGCGGGGCCACGCTGGCCCTTCCCGCGGCGGGGGGCAAGGAGGGCAGGAGGCCCAGCATAGCTCCGGTGCTGGAGGTGGCAGACTCCTCCTCCCTTCACACGTGTGACCTGCTCAGTGACCAGTCAGAGGATGAAGCCACCCCTTCGTCGGATGATGAAGTCTCTGCAGGCTTAGAGTGCGTATTTTAAATGTAAAATGGCGTGAAAAGTTAATAACCAGGTAAAAGCGTCGATAGTCTTTTTTGAAATGCAGATCAATCTGAGGACTTAGAGGAAGCAAGTCTCATGAAGCCCAGTTATGGAATTATTCCCTTTGAGGAAATGCTAGCAGAATGCCATAAAGCAATGAAATACAAAACCACCCACAGATGAACTCTTCCATTTGCTGGAGATTTTCTCTTTGCATTTATAGTCATGTATTGCAGTGCATTCATAGCATATTTTAGGGCTTTTTCCTTTTTTTTTTTTTCTTTTGGTAAACAGATAAGTATTCCTGTCATGAGAATGCAGTGATAATCAGATCATCCAACAGGCTTTTGAATGCTGGGGCTGGGTGTGTGACTTCAAAATGCAGGAATGACAAAAAAACCAGTATGGGACAAAATGATCACATCTAATTCAAAATGCTTGTTAGTGTGTTGCTGAAAGTAATGATGCATTACTCAGGTAAACCCAGAAGATTCAATGCTGTAACTGCTGTGCAGATGAGCAATTATGTTTATTGGGATTGCTGACAGGGGTGTTAAAACTGAAATACACAATTAAGCCAGTGCTTCAATCAGCAGAGTTTCCCATCTCCACCAGTGGCAAGCATGAGAAGCCCCAGGGAAGATTATCAAGCTCCAGAGAAAAAATTAATAGGACAAGTCACCTTAAATGTGCAGACTGAAAAAACCAGGATTTAAAAGGCCTCTTGAAAAAACACACTAAGGCCAATTTGAAATTTCACCTCATTGGGAAGAGGATTTGCCATTTAGAATTTCTTTCAGCCAGTTTGAAAATATGTTATTAAAGCAAAAAGGTAATGACTTCACTCATTCTTGGTAAGTGTTTGAAAAACATTGGAAGGGAGAGCAGAAGTACAATTATTTCTGTTTTCTTTCCTTCCTTTTTTAACTTAAAAGTTTCCAGTTCAAAACACTGTGACAGCACATTGATACAAGAGACTTATTTTGAAAAACCCAAGTTAAGTTCCTTCAGTCCCCCAAAGCATGGCAGCTTTCACTGAGTTCTGTTGAATTGGCTGCAAAGTAAAGATTCTTTTGATCTCTATTATAGTTCATTTCCTGTACTTGACTCTAAAACTTGGACATATGTGTAAACATCCCATGAAACACTTGTGTAGTCAGCTGTGTTCTGGTAATTTGCTATACTGAAAAATATTCTTTCCTATTTCAGGTATGCCAAAGGCTATCCTCCTTACTCTCCTTATATTGGAAGTTCTCCCACCTTTTGTCATCTTCTGCATGAAAAAGTACCCTTCTGTTGTCTGAGACTAGATAAGGTAAAGAGGGTTTCTGCTAGTGGATAACCCTGCATTCTCATTTGTCTCCTGCATCTGAGCAGAGCTAAATTCTGATTTCTCCTTAGAGATGAGCTTTGTGCAGCATTTACTATAATATTCTATTTTCTCCTCCTTTTCATCACCAAGTGTCTATGTCTAACCAGGTCTATATTGGCAAATCTGATACAATAGTCACATCCACTGAACTTGTTTCTTGCTTTGATTTTAGGGATGCCAGCATAACTACTATGAAGATGCCAAAGCCTATGGATTCAAAAATAAACTGATTATAGTTGCAGCAGAAACTGCTGGAAATGGCTTATATAACTTTATTGTCCCACTCAGAGCTTATTACCGACCAAAGAAAGAACTAAACCCCATTGTATTACTGCTGGATAACCCGTAAGGAGACCTTTTTTTTCCCCTTCTGAAAAGTTATAAACTTATTCTACCATTACTTCAGTAGATGATTACTTTTCCCATGGCCAGCTGAAAATCAAAAACATTATGGCACATTTGTATTTGAGAAAAGTTAGTGATGAAAATCATATTCCATGTTCACTGTCATACAAAATTGACCTTTTATTGACTTTCAATGGCCATAGCAAACTTGTGTTCTTATTCTTCATGGCCAATGTTTCAGCTAAGTTTTTCTTAAAATTACCCCCAAAAATGTGAATGTTACTGCTAAAATTAAATAACTTAATAAACACTGTAAAAAGCAAGCTGTGTAACAGTTTCACAGCTACATGACAGCACTAACCTACTTAACACAATGCACTTACTGGCCTCGACCAGTTAGGTATATTTTTAATAATCTCTACACTCCAACAGTTCTTTAAGCTGAAAGGACTCCCACAGACACATTTTACCTAAAGTTATTTAAAGCCATGGATGAAAATTAAAACCTGCAATATTGTTGTAACTTTTATATCTCTCTGTTGACTCCTGGAATTTTTTGCACTTCTTGCTTTTTTTATTTCAGACAAATTTGCTTATGCCAGGATTGGTTCATTTATAATCTGATAATGAATTCATTTTTGGGGGATTTTTTGCAACACTCTGTTACAGCTCAGCTACTTAAAATCACAGTTTGAAAGACACAGAAACAGAGGTTAGCTGTACACAGAAAAGTAGAACAAGCTAAGAAAGCAAAAATGTCTTGTAGGTTGTGATTCCAGGGCTGACACTTCCCTTTGCGTAGATCTGTTCCAGTTTAAGTAATTTTTTTCTGCAAAGGCCTGCTGTGAAGTGCCCCATTTTCCCTCAGGCAGCTCCTTAGTCATCTGTGTTTGCAAAACAGAAGGTTTTTGTGTAGGTACTGTGGCATACAGTGAATTACACACATTGAGAAGCCTAAATGAGGCGAAATCACTTGCGCTGGCAGTGTGAGAGCAAAGCCATGGGCACAGGGGGCCCTCTAGTGCCAGCTGCTTCTGCCAGCACAGTGCCCAACTTCTCACACTTTTAATGCTCTTGTGACACTTCATGGGAAACCCACTTTTAATTGATTAATGTGAAGTAAAAGCTCTGCTTGCTAATTAAACCAGCACCCTTAGTGTTGTCTCTCTCTATGCAGCATTTGCAGTGACTCCTCTGAAAGGGAGTAGGCTTGAAAGCAGTAGGTGTCACAAAACCCAAATTATGATTTGATTTCCACTTCACATTTTAATTAAAAATCGTTGATGCTTATTTTAAGTCCTCCTAAGACATACATTGGAGTATAACTTGGTAGTGTGTCTTTGACATCACCCAATCGTTCTTATATTTGGAATTGTCTCGTGCCATAACATTTCTGATTTTAGAGGTGCATTTATTAATATAAGCTTAATTAATTCTGATCATTCTTTATGATCACACCAAACTGTTGATTCACAGCTTTCTGAAAACCTGTTTCCTGCTTGAACTGACATTAGAATGCCAAAGTTTAAAAAAGTTATTTTTTTAAAAATCCCAAACTACCAGTTGATTGAAATATTTTCAAAGAGATGCTGCTGTTGTGATACTGTGTTTCATTTTGTAATTCCATCTGCTGCTTAGGCCAGATATGCATTTTCTGGATGCAATCTGTTGGTTTCCAATGGTTTACTACATGGTGGGCTCTATCGACAAGTAGGTGAAATAACTGTTAGAAAACTTACCTTTGTAGTCTCAGTGGTTTGTGGTGTGTATTGTCATTGCATGTTTTAGTGGGTGTGTGTTGTAGTTGGAGATGAGCTTTCTGCATGCATGGTCTGTGTCTGTGTGCTGTAATTTGGGATTTCAAATTTCTGATTTATAAAGGAGCTCATTAGTGAAAAGCATGACAGGGAGCTCAAGTTAATATCTTCAAAAACATAAGATTAACACTTATTGAGGTGAGTTCATATGTTTCTACAAATGAACAGATTATAGCCCTGATTCCAGTGTTAGTCTGTACTGAGTTATAACTTGTTGGAATTCATTGGTTCAGGATTTATAAAGATAGCTACAGAATGTAAACAGCCTTGAACGTGTCCAACAGTCTTCATCCTCCACTACTTAAATAATCACTTCCTCCTACATTTCTGTCTTCACCTCTGCTAATATATGTTTATGGATCTAGGTTTAGCAACAGAAATTTAATGTGAAAATCAGGCAGAGAGGGAGAAGAGCAAGGACTCATGAGTATTTTAGTAAACTCCTCTGTGCAGAGTGTAAATTTTAAAAAAAGTGCTTCTCTACATAGTGAATACTGAATTGGAGCTACAAGCTCATAATATTAATTTCCCCTTTAGAAATCAAAAAACCTAGTGCCTGCTTATAATAGTGATACACTTACAGATTTACCTGATACTGAGTCCTTGTGAGGTTTACAAAGAGCCCACAGAATTGTTGTTTACTTTACATTTTTTCCTCTAAAGCAAGAAAGGGTCACAATTTATTAATATCTACTACTTTCTTAACTCTTAACTACATAATAATTATAAAAAGAACTCACAATGGCAGAATAATTAAATGTATAGACAAGAAGGAATACTCAAAGTTTTCAAAGTAATTAATAACTCAGATGTTAACCTGTTTTACTAATGCAGAAAATTAAACTTTGTTTAAATTTACTGAGTTTATTTCTAAACAGAAATCTCCAAATCCCTCCCTAATCGTGTTTTGTTGTTCTTTCAGAATTAAATGCATTTTTTAAAAAATGAAGCATGTAGTCTTTGGAATAAGCGATTATTCAGAATTCAGAAGTTCACAGTAATACCAGCATGAACTTCAGCATCTTTTCTGACACTAAAATCACTTTGATTCCTGGTGCAATAAGCAACTATAGTTTGTAGAGGGTTTTTTGGACATCTGTTATCATCAATAAGAATACTTTTAAAAATATAGTTCATACATATTCCCTGTGTTTTCCTCAACATGTTTTTAAATCATGTACAATTAATAGATCTGATCATCTGTAGATAAGACATACATTGTAAAATATGCAAATTTTCCTTTCTTATTTAAGGGGTATAAAATACATCCCAAAGGTACCACCTACTGTCTAAAAGTATCTAAAATATTTATCATTTGGTCACCAGCAATGAAATATTATCATCTCAGAAAACCACCAAAAGAATGACTTTCATTTACCATTCTTTTTTTGTTAGAAGTAGATAGCTCAGAGAAAAACAGCTTTACCAAAATTCATAGCTGAGAGGCACTTCATCAAAATATGTCAAGGAGTAGGTACCTGTCCCCAGTCCTCAGATAGGATCTGAGATCTGTAACTGAACAGATTTCTTAGCTGTGCAGAAATCTAGACAATCTTGAGAAACCTTTAGCTAGAGGTACCTGAGAACTAGAATTATAATACTGCCACATTATTATTTTTCAAATTCTCCACAAGCCAGACAAATGTAATTGCTGAAGTAAGAAAAGCTGTTGGGCTTATGAAACACTGAAATGCAGAAAATCTGGATATTGCAGAATATGCTGCTATTGTCAGGGATCAGCTGAAAGTCTGAAAAAGCACAAATACAAATTACTCAGAAAAAACACTGGACTTTTACTTGTGCACTGCAGTTGTTAGCACAGATTATATAAGTTCAGTTTTTCTTCTGTTGTATTCAACCATCGGTGATATTTCACAGTTTCAAAAATAATGACATATATTCTTCCAAAATAAGTTTTAAAAACCCCCACCACACTTGTCAAAAAGTGCTTGGGGGTCTGTGGAAAATATTGTTGTTAAACCAGCTGAAACATGCTTCATTTTGGAGACAAAGCTACAAGGCATGATGAAAACTGTAACTCAGCTGTCTGTATTTTCTGTGGTTGGGCTTCACACAAACATTGTCCAGCTGTGTACAAAGTTCTGCTGCTCTGCAGCTGCTCCTAAAAGCATCCTGAGAATACTCCAACTCATTTATTAACATTTTGAAACCAAAATAAAACTGTGGGAGAGAACAACCTAGAGCATTTATTTGGGTTTTCCTATTGTCAGCAGTAACTGCAATGGAGCAGCTTGTTGCAGTGGATAAGGCCAAAGTCTTCCCAAGTAACTGCTAAACGCTTATTAAAAAAAAAAAAAATTATCATGAACAAAAAAGAGGACTGTAACAACCTACTGAAGTAGATTCTATATTCTATTCTATCAATTAATTGAGGTGTTATCCTTGATTATAAATAGAAGTTGTTTCGTAGCTGACCCACAGATGCCAACCATGGCTAATCTTTCAGGTGTTCTGTGTTTAAGTTGCTTGTTTCTTTCTCCCCCTTTCTCTTCACAAAAGCCTAGATGACTTACTGAGGTGTGGGGTCACCTTTGCAGCTAATATGGTGGTGGTGGACAAAGAAAGCACCATGAGTGCTGAGGAAGACTACATGGCAGATGCCAAGACTATTGTGAATGTTCAAACCCTCTTCAGGTAAGGCATTTCTGCAATGTATATATGCATCATCATTAATTGTGAAATACTTGATGCCTTTTGTGCCAAGAAATTACTCTTTTTTTATTCTATTTAAGTTTTCTCTTGCATGAATTTGTGTCTTACATGGGCAGATTTTGTCCTACCCTGCTTAGAGATTCACTTAGAATCCTGAGGTATTTGCCTGAAAGCTCAGATGAAATGCTTTGCATCCCAAATTGGGTGACCATTTTAAAAGTTAGCTGTCAGATTTACAGGAAGGAAAATAAAGTTACTCTTGAAGACTTAGGACAAAAGATAGTTGAGAAAAGAGAATTCACAATAATGCTAAAGCCCATATGAAAAGCAGATCCTTCTAATGCTGAAAGGTAAGCAGTGCATCACTTTGAAGTTAGTAGTAAGTGTTCACATTTTGAATATCCAGTTTTGCACAAAAGTTAGGTTTTTAGGCACATATATACAGCATTACATATGGCAGCAACATGGTAAGAGTCATGAGAGAATAAAATGATCAGTCTACTAAAGAGGCTGAGGAGGCTGTGATGAAAAGCAAAACACTGAGATTTACTGTTCCTTTTGAGAACTCATTAAAGCCTTTGTGTTCAATATCTTGGTTCAGTAAGTATGAAAAAATGTGTTGCTTTGAGCTGAGAAAATATTATTTGAGTAATAAAAACACCCAAAAAATCTCACACAAAAACTATGAAATGCCTTCCTGATTTGGGGCTTAAGCCTAGCACTTCCTGGTGTTCAGACCAATAGGACCTGGAAGAAAACTGAGTATCAGTCATTGTTGCTTTTATTGCAATTACCTGTATTCTATGTCAAGCCTTCCACAAAACACTGGAGAGAGATGCATAGTAAAAGTCTTTTGAATCCTTCAGTGCTTTAGAAAACTGAGCACATTAAAATACAAGTACTTCAATGAAGCTTTTTTTTGTAAATGCAGCTCTGTGAGAGTGCACTTAAATGCTCTTTGCATTTCTTTATGTGCTCAAAGGAAGCAAAATCTGCATTGCACAAGAAACGTTAGTTCTGTCTTTTTCTAACATTTCAATTTCTGAATTGGTGCCCAATACCTGCACAGGTGTGTTTCATACTCACACCTAGGAAATTTGGGTGAACTTGAACTGTATCCATGCACCACTCAGATCTACTCCAAACCATACAGTGCTAGGGCATCTCACTGAGGTTTTTCATATACATCAGTTTTTCAGAAATACAGTTTACCTGCAAATGGAAAAAGAAGTTGTATCAAAAACAAAACTTGCCAAGTCCCAATTGTTTTTTCCCCTAGCTGTGTTCTACTTTGCAAAAGAGAAACTACATACTATGGATATGCAGTTAGATGTTACTGTACACTCCTTCAGTTGTCTTGCACACTGTTTGCAACTAGATGGCAGTTTTAACTCATGTACAAACTCTGTGTCTGGTTCAGCATTGATTTAACACTGCATATTTACAATCAAAGTATATTAAAATAAATACCTTGGTTTAAGACTTAACACTTTTTCATAAAACTTTGTAAACTTTCACAAATAGTGTATTGTATAAATTTATATTCTGTTTTTTCCCTAGAACACACATAATAATTTCACTGCATTTTTATATTATATAAAAGTTGTAGAAGTAAGTAAGCTTTGGAAAGAGGCACAAGGTAGTGGCATTTAAATACAGTACATTCATTGCACCAAGGTAAACAGCTTTGTAAATGACCTTTAAAAATGTATCAACAGCTTTTTAGTTACTTATGAATTGCTAATAATATCAGAAAATAATGAAGAAAAGACTGGACATGGCAGAGAGCAACAGCACCTGGCACCAACTATAGTGTTAAAGAGAGATTTTAAGCCACTGGATTTAAAATGCTGGTTTCAAATATATCACATCATTGAAAACTATTCCACTTTAGTCTCAGCAGGTGAAACCATTCAGAGGATACAGGCTGACCTAAACATCCCTGATGTGAGTAACTCAGGCCTGAAAAAGCCCTGTGAGAGTGCTGCAGTAGTGTTTGGCCTAGGCTGGCAGTCCTCATACACCTGTTCTGTCATTCCCTCCCAATTTACATAAATTAGCAATCCTGCTTTGCCAGGAGGGTGTGCTCCCCACTCTGCAACACAGGGGCATTGTTTATAAGGACAGGGGTATTGGCACCTCCAGGCCTAGAAGCTTTGCCATCCCAGTTAAAACTGTGACACAGCACTGACTTATCTGACATAGGAGTACAGAAATGTGACTCAAATGGGCACACTGACTAAGAAGGAACAAGTTATCACAGCTTAAAAATAAAAGGAGAAATTAATAGTCTTGGACTATGCCTTCAGATGGTTTTCACTTTTTGAAATGAAATAGGAAGCCAGTCACTGAGTCCCTGTAGACAGGTGTGAGTCCACCTCAAAAACAGCACGTTTCCTCAGGCAGTAGGTCTGTACTGCTATAAAGTTTTATTAGTTAACCTCTTAGAGGCTGTGTTTCAAATCCTGCAGAAAGCCTATTGCCAGCAGTACACATAACAGGTCAGTATTTTGACTGGTATGTAGCTGTCAGCACCAGTTTAGAGATAAACCAGTGAGGTGCTATGATGGCATTGCACTATTTGCTGAGTTTATCACTGTGGTTTGGGGAAGAACTGAATGTCTCTTGTGCTTGTGTGATTTCCAAATACGAGTCCAAGAGCAAGCCATGCCTTCCATCAGGCTGGTGAGGGCTTTCTCCTCCCTATCCAGTCCTTCCTTCCTAAGTGGGGTAGAAGAGAGGGATCTTTGCCCAGAAGGAGCCTGCTCCAGGTCTGAAAGCTGGCAGGCAGTCTGCCTTCCACCCAGGGCAAGAGGCAATCTGTCCCTGATCACCTGGAGAGTAAGTTCCCCTAATTCGGCCAAAGGCGACTCGTAAGTAAAATATTTTCCCAGTTCTGAAACTGATTTCCTAATATCAATCAGCTTTCATATCTTGGTGATAGACTAAACTGTCTTTAACAGAAGCCTAGCAGCCTGCATTTTTTCCTGGAGCTGTGTATATTTTACCAGATCAGCTTTTAATTCTCTATTACTCCTAATTCTGAATTCTATAGTCTTAGTTTTCAAATGCAATCTGGGATTAATACCTATTGGCAGATAGTCTGGATTATACATTTCCCCACATTTAGACTCTGCTTGAATGGCCATTTCAGTGATGTTTCTCCCTGCAAAAGTGAGGGAAAAGGACAAGACTTGCAAAAAGGTGCATTGAATTCCATTTGATGCTCATTTACAAATCCTGCTTCCATGAAAACTGAGACAGAAGCCACACAATGATGTAATTAGTACTACAATTATCTATTGCCAAGTGTAGATAAGTAGCCTCAGGATCAGCAAAAGAGGAATGTGCATCTCATTTTCTGACATGAATCTGTAGACAAAATACTTAAATAATAATATGAGTTCTATTCCAACTTGTTTAGTATTTAAATAACATAAATTATGATTTTCTTTCTATTTCTTGGAGCCCTGAGTGCTGAGGAGGGACTCTTTAGTCTGCTGCTTGAAAATCTGTGTAATTTGGCCAGTTCACAGTTGAGCTTTCTTCACTGCTTTAGTTCCTGGGAGCCTCAATTGGTGTTAAGTTATAAATATTTTGTATATGTAAATATTTCAAAGTGAGAACATAAGTATACATAAACATACAGTTTCTCAGCAACTCCCACAAATGTCACTTTTCATCTATATTGCTCAGAGTGCAGTCACAGCATATAAACAGACCTCAAGAAAGAAAAATCAACTGGAAAGGGTACATAAATCAGTGGTAGTTTACATGCAACCAGGTACTAAGTACAAGCTTGATACTTCTGCATTTGTTGTTGTTTCCTACAGATTTGTGATATTACCAATCATTAAATAAAACCTTTGATAATGGAATTTGGTGGTTTCTTGCTGGCATTTAAGTATTTTGTGAGCTCGGTGTGCGCTTCTTTGTGAATTGTACAGAGAATGTGTTGTGATTTCCTCTGCTGCTGGACCAGCATTTCACTGGGCCCAGACCCACCCCAGGTTTCAGGCATTTCATTAAAACCATGGACACAAGCACAAGCTGTAGCTTTATGCAGAGCCTTACATTTGTGAATTGTTAGAAGTATAACCACTACATTCTTTTAAAATGCAGGTTGTTCTCCAGCCTAAGTATTATCACAGAACTAACTCACCCAGCCAACATGAGATTCATGCAGTTCAGAGCCAAAGACTGCTATTCTCTTGCTCTGTCCAAATTGGAAAAGGTAAGGAGATTTGCCTCCCTTCACCCTCAATTTAAATGTTATATTTTTATTACTTTTTCTGATTTTGTAACAATGATTTCAAAACAAGTGGAAACAGTGAAATTATGGTTGTAGAGCTACCATTAAAGATTTTTTTTTTCAAAATTCTACCCTCATTTAAAAATAAAGTTTGATTTGATTTCATTACTTTGCAATATAATATTAATCAACCAACTCTCTGGTGGAATTTGCTCAAGGAAAATTAATTATTTTTGAATAATTAAATATTTAGAGCTAATGTAGTTATCCAAGAAGCTGACACAGGCAATTAACATGGAACATCTTTTAACTGACTAAATGCTTAAAACATAAAGTTTCTATTATAATGTATTCTTTAATTCCACTTCATTTTAAAGGCACTATAATCATATATTCTGTATACATTTCTGTGTATCTGTGGGAGAGAATCAGCATTACTGGGATGGTTTGAGAACAGCAATTGTTCTATGTCAGAATGATGAGAGGGACAGTGACACTACTTAAATGTTAGATAAAACCTTCATATATTCTATACATTAACATGCATGTTTGGCATTTTCAAACTCTGGAACTGTGGCCTTATGGAGATAAATTTAATTTGCTTGTTCAAAATACTGTTACTTAAACAGGTGGAGCATAGGAAGGAATATTGTGCATCTGTTTAACTCTCTAAACTCAAGGACAATCCTCCTTCTCACAGATTTTCACTGGTGATCTGGCCTACCCACCTCTGCACTCCCCAAATCTTACAGTATTAGTATTACCTTCATGATCTTTCAGGCCATGTTCTGAGTTTGTGAGAGACAAAAAATATCACTGTGACAATCTTCAAGGGCAGAAATCCTTCACTACAGTCTTTTCTTTCTCCCCTATCAATCTATTGGTCAGTATGATTGCTGGGTTTTCTTGTGTGGCCTCCCAGTCTGTGCACCTGAGATAACTTACATATCTTGGTGAATTTGAATCCATACCAAAATCATTACCATTACACAGATTTAGCATATAACTTCCATTTCCTAGTTGTATTGTAAATTTCCTAGATTTTGGGGATTTCAGAAAGTTCAATATTTACTGTATAATATTCAAGTAGGTAATTTTAATATATACTCAATGGAAAAGAGCCTTTCCATAGAAACTTACCTTCCAAGTCCAGTTTCTTACAGAGGAATTGAATGCTGCAAAAATTCAGCCTGTGTGGACGAGATGGGGTAAAGATGAGAAGTGAATCTTTTACGTGGTTGAATATCACACTTACAAGTTGACCACACGATGTAAATACCTGGGTGGCCTTTAGTGACTTGTTACCTTTGCCTGTAGTAGCATGAAGGCTTGATGTTGTATTTAGGAGGTGTTCTGACATAGCCTGGAGAGCTGTGGGGAAGCCAGACAAAAGTTTGTTGCTCAGAAAGAGGAGCTGTCTGCAGCAGGAGGCTCAGCTTTGCTTTGTTGGTATTATCCACCCCCAGTACTGTTTAAGGTTTGCACCTGTGTCTCCTCCATTGTAGCACTTCTTCCTCCCTGGTAAATCCATGGAGGATAAGCTGAAACCAGCTGGAATCTGCATTGCCAGTTCTTCCAGGGCAACGAGGGCCAACAGCTGGCTGGGGCCTTCAGCACTGTGTTTCACCCTAACTTAATGTCTTGGTGTACTATGAGTGACAGGGTTTTTAAAATTATTTGTTAACATATTCCCTTAATCCAGTTCCAGTTAAATTCTGGAATTCTCTGTGGGCTGTCTACTTCAATGCCGCAAAACCAGGATTTTTATCTCAGTTCTTTCTTTCTTTACATAGGCTTCTTAAGTTTTCAAGTAAATATTCTGGAAATACTTAAAAATATTTCAACTTCTTAACTATCTTTATTAATTTATAGTGCAAAACTTGTGAAGATAGCTTGGAAGCTGACCATTTAATGAACTTCCTATTCAAACTATGCTCTGCTGGAATAGAGGTAGATAAATTATCTTCAAGAAAGAACATTTTCTTCATTGCAGTTGCAGTTGCCTGCTGTTGATATTTCCCAGTCACTTCATCTTAACATTTGCAGGGAGAACTTCACAGGTGGTGCTGTAGTTCATTTGATGTTTCAGAACTCCCTCATGCAAAATGATAGGCAATTAAAAACTCCAGTAAAAATTACCTAAAGCAGTCAAACATATAGTTGCTTGTTATTTCTGCATTAAGCACCTCATTTTCGGAAAGACTGAGAATGTCAGGCAAGTTGCCTTGAGGCAGCAGTGAAACACACTTACAAAATTGTCTTTTCAACCTAATGGGCTGCAGAAGACAGATACACAAATCAGATGTCCATCTGCTGTTGCAGCTGCAACTTTTCTCATTTTAGAGATAAATAAATCTGACAGTAAATTCAGCAGTGACATAGGAAAAGCAGTGGCCTTTATACAGCAGAGAAAAGGAAAAACAAAGCACCCACACTCAAAACTTAAAATCTATGTTCTCCATTTTTCTTGCATAAGAAAACAAATGAGGTAACCATTCCCTCTTTCTTGAAAGAAAGGATTTGTGATATTTTCGATAAGATTCACACTTTAGTTTGCTATGGGTTTTTTCTAAGTATTACAGGTGTTAATGATAAAAATTCTAAAGCTCATCATTTTGAAATAAGTACAAGTTCCTATATCTTTTAATCAAACCCAGTCCTGTGATTTTGTATCTTCCACAGGGATAAGCACACAGATGGTAGGTGAGCAGAAATCTCTCTGGCATAGCCCAGTATATTTGCAGTGATTTACACACAGCCAGGCTGCTCTTTTAACCTTTGGGACAGAGCCTCCTATTTCCTGTTCCATTTTTTTTTCTTTAATATAATTCAGGTATGAAGCAGATTTGAATTAAGATCAAGTAATAAAACCCAATAATGACATTTGAGTTATAAAAAGAGATTGGTACCTCTTATTATTGGTGTCTTATTTTACATAGATCTCTGACAAGTTACATAAATTCTAAAATTGTACAAGCAGTTAGCACAACAATTTGGCTGTTGAACTGACAGGTTTTTAGGAAGCTGTTCCAGATCAACACCGGAAAATGAGTCTGTTCTTGCCAAGAAAGTAGTACTATTTTCTCACAAATCTCTCTGAAGCAAGAATAAAGGAAAAGCAAGGCTGTAGAAGAGATGGAAGGAAACTAAACAGGCCTGGTCCAATCGTATGAGGGTCAGCAAGGCCAAGGGCTGGGTCCTGCTCTTTGGGTCATAACCACCTCCTGCAGCACTGCTGGATGGGGCAGAGTGGCTGGAAAGCTGCTCAAGGACCTGGGGGTGCCAGTTGACACCCTGAGCCAGCATGTGCCCAGGTGGCCACAAGGCAAATGGCATCCTGAAAGAAAGAGTGTGGCCAGCAGCACCAGGGTACTGATTGACCCCTGTGCCATTTCTGCCCTTTTGTACCACATTCTGTTCATGTTTCATGTTCCTGTTCGTAGGAGACTTCCTGGACCAGGATGACAGGCCACCAAGGAATCAGAGCAGGTTAACAGGAGCCAAGCACAGCTGATATCCCTCCATTTTTTTAAACTGATGTGGTGGAATATGCCCCTGCAGTTGGGGCTGTGATGACTGAAACAACATATACATTGATCACTGTCTTTCAACCTGAAAAACTGTACCTATTGAACAAAGATGCTGCATACTTGTAGGAAGAAACTATGTTGAGAGCAAAGGGATTTCACACTTTTGACTTCTTTCAAGATAATATCTATTTCATGGTTTTGTTACAGTCCTTCCAAAATCAGCTTTAAAAATGTTTTCTATTTTTTAATTCCTTAACAGAAAGAGCGGGAGAAGGGATCCAATCTGGCATTTATGTTTCGACTGCCCTTTGCTGCTGGCAGAGTTTTTAGCATCAGCATGCTGGACACACTGCTTTATCAGGTACTGTGAACAGTAACGTGATTTAACCCAAATATTGCCACCCATTTTATTGTGCCTAATTGCTAGATGACCCTATTTTCTGACATGGGATCCATTAAAGTCTGTCTATGCTGGGAACAATCAATGACAAAAGATAATGGATCATTCCCACGTGATGGTATTAGTTCAGTTATCAATCCCAAAATTACCTTGTGACTGCAAATCTGATGTTACATACTGTAATACTGTTTTTTTACCTTTCCACAGTGAAATAGCTCTGATAAGGCCTACATAAATTACAGATTATACAAAATAATAATGCCTGTACACTGCAACAAAAAAAGCAGTGCCAATTCCCACAGCATCGTGTCCCTAACAGAAAGGAACAGAATTAATTTAATGTGTAATTTATTTGTCTCCTGTGTTTCCTGATAAAGGCCCCAATTACTTAGTGTCCTGTCCTCTTACTCATGTTGACTAGACCTGCAGTGGCCCAGTCACGACATTGTAAAGGAAGTCATTCCTGTAAAGTAAACAGCAATTGAACCTTGCTGCTCAGAATCCAGAAAGTCATGATGACATGTGAGAATTAGGAAAGGGCACAGCTTCAGAGAATTGAAGAAAAAATATCAGAAAATCCTGTCAGGGCAAATGGAGGCAGTAATTGCTAGTTTCAGGGTGGAAAACAGGACAACACTGCTCACTCTTCAGCAGTGCCCACATTTCTGCATGCTCTGACACACCAGGATGCCCAGGCAGCAGCCCTCAGCACCTCCCTTCAAAGATCAAGGCACACAGCGTAAGCAGGAACATGCCCTGGCCCACATCATCCACTCACCTGAGCAGCCTCCTGCTTTGTCTCTTCCTGGGGGTGGCCTGTGGATGCTTCTGTGCTCAGGTGGAAAACATCCTTGTGGGGAAATTAATCTTCTTGGTAATTTGGTGCATGAAAGGTGTTCTTTCATCGCAGTTCTACTTCCAAATAAATTCCCTGAAACCAAATCCAACATAAATAGAAAGATTTCTGGAGCTCAACTTTTCTCAAGAAGTCATTAATATATAAACTGGTTGTGTATATGGATAGATATATATATATATTAAGGCTCTAAAAATAAATGTATTTGCATATAAAACATCCTCATAATCATGCCCCAGAAAATCAGCATCACATAACACAATATTAAAAAGAAGTAAAAATACCAAAGACACATGTATAGAAACAGATTTGTCAATCATCAACAGCTCCTGCTACCCTATAGGTAACTTCAGTATTTTATATTTGCTCCTAGACATGAATAATCATGCTATGACTTGACAGAGTAGCACCCTGCACCAGAAACTGTTTAAAACAAAAAGCCTCAAATGCTCATTCTCACTTAAATTCCACCTTGTCCTTCCTTTGAACTGCTACTCCTCATAGATAAGCTGTCATTTTTCCAGAATTATCTTTCTTACTCCAAGTTAGAAATTCTATAACAGCAGCTCTTTGTTCTTTCTCATGGTCCCATTTTTTGTCTTTTTCTTCTGCAAGAAACAGAGCAAATGACATGGGGAGCACCAGGGTTCAGCTGCTGCTTCCCATTATAGGCCAAAAGAAAAGCCTTTGAATTATCTTTAGGACAGTAACTGAAAAATGAAATCTTGGTCTTGCAAATCCTGATGAATAAACTCATTAATCTAATGAAAATTCCATGGCAGAAATGATGCAGCCAAGACAACAAATAAGTTTAATTTGCAAACAAATTTTCTTCAAGATGCTCCTTGGCGTTTAGACCATCCACAACTGGGAGACTACCAGTACAAAAATTAAAACAGCTGAGTCACTGTGTATCAAATGAAATCCATCTACCTTCTGAGTTTGGACAAATCCAGATTCTCTAGCTCTAAAGGATTCCTGCAAAACCTTTGTGAGATGTTTCTTTCTGAAAACCTCTTTGTTAGCCATGCATTTGCATGAAGCCAGCAGAGTTACGTGTGTGCTGTGTTCCAGGAACTGCCCTGCTGCACCTGAGTACACGTGGCAATGAACAGCTCAGCCACAGCTTGAAGAGCACCCACATGGCCCTCTCATTCCAGCAGGAGAAATACTTGTGCTTTTAGCTTAGAATGTCTGTTCCTGGCCTTAGTCCACACTTCTACATTAAACTTAATTTCTGCCTTTTAACCAATAGCAACACACTGTTTAGCAGAGCAACAAGGCATACCAACCCTTAAAAACCCTTCAGATGACTCATGTGAATTAAAATAATAGCAGTTTCACCTCAGAGGGACCCACTGAGGACTGCAGAGCCATCTAATATATGCCAGCATTTCTTTTGCCCAGAAGAGTTCATTATAATTTCCTCACTTCACACCTCACTTCCACTGACATATTCATCTTTGCTTTTATCGGGCCTGTTATGCCTTAATCTCCTGAATCTTTTATGTACATTGCATGCACATGCAGAGCCAATTAAAAAAACCTTAATTTATATAAGTAAATTCAGCAAAAAGAAAGAGGTATGTATTTCCACAGTGATTAAGATAGATAGAGAGATGGACTGTAAACACAGATATATAATTTCTTTGAAATTCATACATGGTGCTGATGGTTACCTACTTATCTGGTCATTAAAGCTTTTTTCTTTCTTTTCTGTCTCTCCCGTTAAATTATCTTGCAGTCATTTGTGAAAGATTATATGATTTCTATCACAAGACTTCTGCTGGGACTTGACACCACACCAGGATCTGGGTTTCTTTGTTCTGTAAGTTATTTTAAAAAGAAATAATCACAGAGTACCAGAGAAGATTCAGTACTGTCTGCAAAATACTTCAACTTTGTATGGCATTTCCTTTTGTGAAAGTCCAAGAAACCCCATCTGTTTCCTTTTACACCAGGGAGAAGATGAGGAAATTAAACAGAAAACATACTCATTTTTAGTTCCATAGCAAAAAATATCTCTCCAAGAGAACACAGTTCATTCTACTCAGTAGAAAATTGGAAAGTCAGGAAAAGACAGGAATAGTGCATTTTATATGAAATAGCAAGGGCAGTTCAGCAACCAATTTAAAAATTAAGTATATAAAACCCAGGAAGCACTACCTGTACTGTACAGCCTGGCCAGGACTATCTCCCAGTCCCCATTCCTATGGGCAAAAAAGGGCACAAGTAGTTTTTACACGAAGACCAGATGTATTAAATGACAGGAGTTGGAGTTACAAAGTCATCTATAGGTCAGTATTCCCCAGTGGAATTTAAGTGTGTAGATACACACATAAAAAAATAAACAACAGAAGTAAATTTTAATAAAATAAACCCCACCTTTCTGTTTTCTCCCACACCCATCATATCCTGGTTAGCAAAAAGATCAGTTGAGTTATTTACAAGTTGCTTTGTGAGGATCTATAAAGAATACCAGGAGGGTATCTATGATGGCTTAAGGAAGTTTAAATAAAAATTACATATTTCTTGGTCAATCATTAAGCTTCATTACAGTGAATGTAAGAACATTTGAAAGTACAATTGAATCTCTAAAAAGGAACTCATACATCTCAAAATAAAGCTAGTAATGAAATAAGTGAGCTTCATGTAAGCATTCTTTATGCCACTTATGCTTAGTGTATTACTTCCTCCCCGCTCCCTTGTCCCCACATACTCATCCTGCAGTCTGGTGGAAAAAATTCAAATTCAAAATACTCATGCACTCCTGTCAACTCCAGTTTCTTACTGCTGACAATATTTAGTTTATTCATTTATATTTTAGTCAGAATACACATTGGGTGAATACTGCCGTGTAAGTTGAAGTCATCTTAAACCAAGACCAGAAGTTCATAATGCTAAACTGCTTCCACTACAGTGTCTTCTAAACAGGGAGAAAACACAAGAAACAGCCTTACAAACTCAGTAGGAATTGCAGATTTGTTGTGGAGCAAAAGTGCAACACTATAATGGGATAATTACTAGCTAGTGTTCAGTTTTGGTTTTCTTTTCATGAATAGTATAACGAACAAGTGATAAATCCTCAAGAGCTACAAGTTCTCCCTTCTATTATTACTTGTTCAGATGAAAATCACAGAAGAGGATCTGTGGATCAGGACATATGCCAGACTGTATCAGAAGCTTTGTTCCTCTACAGGAGACATTCCAATTGGAGTCTACAGGACAGAATCCCAGAAACTCTCAACATCCGAGGTGGGTCAGTTCTCTGTGCTTTTCTGTGCGTTTGACTGCAGGGTGCACGAGGCCTCTGCTGACCTGTGGATGCTCACACCATCCCAGGCTGAGCCCCAGGCTTCAGGAGTGCCCAGAGGCAGTGGACACCTGGCCTTTGGTTCCCGTGCTCACCCACAGGGAATGGATGGACAGGAAGCAAAGGGCAGCAGGGCAGGGCCAGCGCTGGCTCGGGAGCGAGCGTGGCTCTGACCTCCTGTGTCACTAAGGGCAGTGTCTGTAACAAACCCTATCACCAGGCCCTCAGCACTTGTGTCAGCACTGTCTCAAAGCAGGTGGCATTTCACTGCTCACGTGGCCTTCCAATCCATTCTCTTGTTGCTCATTTCTAGTTAGCATTATTCAAAGTGTTCTGGGATCTCTCTAAATTTAGCTGCCAAACAGTGGTAATACTTTATATGTATTTCTGTGTTTGCCACATAAATGTGTACATTTCTCCATCTCTCTGTTTATAAAAATTGGCAAAAATACTTTTTCCTGACTATATAACATATTTTTTTGGTTTGGGCAGCTTTGATTTCTGTCATGTAGTATCCATTTGTTTACATGACCATAAGTATGTAACCATGGCTTTAAAATGCAACAGTGATCAGCAGCTCTCTCCTTTCTTCTGAAATACTCAGACAGAGTTTACACTAATTTCCAAGATAGGTAATTTTTATTTTCTTTTCCGTATTTCAGAAAAATAGTAGAAAAAATTCGGACATATAATGCCCTTGAGGAAGTACATTCAGCTGTGCAAGGTTCCACCCAGTTCATGGGTGTATCTCTTTGTGATGCCACTGCTGTCACTGCAGGTGACTTTTACAGCTTAGCCAGTGGACTCTGTCACTGCAGTGTCTTTTGAACTATAGCAGCCTTAACATAATCCATCAAAATCATTCATTGGAGAAGAATGTCAGTCAGACTCATTGCTAATATGAAAAACAGGTCCATCACAGCTTTCCAAAAAACAGAGGACATACCAGATTTTAAGAATTTGTTAAATAAGCATAAGATAAAATTCATGGCAATGCTTTATTCTCACACTCAGGGCTGGCTATTTAACTTCAGGTCCAGAAAAAGAGAATGAGGAGGTCTGATATTACTTCCTACAAACATTCACAGGTAATCTCACGAAAAATTCAATTAAATTAGGTATAGGATCAAGGAAGGGAGGTTGGAGAAACCTCCTCGTTAAATTTTCAAATTGTCAGGTGTTGGGCAAATGTGGAAGAATGGCACTCCTCATTTATTAAGTGAAGAAAAAGCAGCTGCTGGTGTTTTTAAGCTGAAGGCTCTGCATGCAGACCCCCAGTGGTGTTTTCACAAATACTTGTGCAATTTCTTGTTTAATGAGTGAGAATTTGTACAACCTTTCCGCTCTAGAGAGGGGCAGGGAAATCTCTCCTCACCTACCTCTTCCCCAGAATACAAAAGAGCAACATCTAGCTCTGCATCTGTTGCCTTTATGGATAAAGACTTACAAATGCAGAGATGCTGAAAGCCCTAATCTTTCTGCAAAGGGTTTATTTTGAAGTTAAAGGATTTTTTTACTCATTTCACTAATGAAATATTAGCCTGAGTTATCATTTTAGCTTTTCAATACATTAAGCCAGAAAAAAATGTCATTGGGTAAGCTCTTTAAAATGGAAATAAGAGAAAAGTAGTTCACTCTTTTTACTCAGGAGCTATGAACTTCTAACCACAAATTTGAAGGTTAATAACTCAGAGAACCTTCAACATGATTATAAATTTGAGTTTAAACAAACATAAGAAACTAAATTTGTGCTGCACATGCCTGGATGCTTTCAGGTAATACCATGGGTAACTTGAGTCACGAGGACAAAATACACCAATATATTTAACATGTATAGTTTATCCTTTGGCACTCCCTTTTTCACTGTGCAAATGAGAAGCCCTCACTTCACTGACACATATTCATCATTTCTTCAAAAATAAAGCAAGTTTTCAGTGACCCCCAGTAACTAAATAATAAGTGAATCTAGCCTGCCTTTCAATGACTGTCACACCTATGACCCAAACAATTTCCATTACATTAAAAAAATATAACAAAGAGATGAAATCTTTTTTCATTACCTGTGTGGCTGCTTTTCTGTGGCTCCTGTTTAACAGTCCATATTTGTTTCTTTAGATTCACATCTGTTTAAATGGTCTTTTGTTTTCTTTTTCCCCTTCCTTTGTCAGTCACAAGAAATGGCTTCACAAGTAAGTATTTGCTTATTGCCTGCCTGTTTCTGGGTGTCCTGGTGGAAGCAAGCCCCACACAGCTGCTGGCTTGCAGGGTGGGATGGGGAGAAAATAGAAAGGCCAAAGGGAGAAATCTCAGGTGGGCTCAGGTAAAGGCAGTTCTATAAGTTAAGCAAAAGCTGTGTGTGAAAGCAAAGCAAAGAATTTGCTCACATGTCTGATGGGCAGGGGCTGTTTGGCCCTCTCCAGGAAAGCAGGGCTCCATCAGGAACAGCTGGAAAGACAAATCCTTAAGTCCTCCCATTCCTCACCTTCTGCAGCTGTTCCTGCAGAGCCCAGCACCATAAGGGATATCACTCTGGTCAGCTGGGATCAGGTGTCCTGGCTGTGTCCCCTCCCAACTTCTTATGCTCCCCCCAGCCCATTTGCTGCTGGGGTGGGTGAGAAGCAGAAAAGGGCTTGGCTTTGTGTAAGCACCACTCAGCAGTAATGAACACATCCCCATTATCAACACTGTTTCCATCACAAATCCAAAATACAGTCCCATACAGGCTGCTATGAAGAAATGTGACTCAATCCCAGCCAGAAACTGTATGTTAGGTTGAATTGTGGAAGTAGAATCCTCACAGAATATGGAACTATGCAACGGATCAACCTTGAGTAAATGGATCTTAAAGCAACATTGTTCTAGACACAAACAGCGTTCTAAAAATCTGAAAGCTGACAGACTGGGACTTTCAAAGAAGCCCAGTGGGATTCTGGTTCCTTTTGGGCCTGCTCCTGTTGAATTCTGAAGATAACAAATCATCTTTACAGTGTAAAGATCACCTGGTGAAGCCTTAAGCTTAAACACATTAAATGCTAGTGGACCAAAATCCCCAAGTTTATCAAAAAGGAAAATGTGGCTGTACTTAGCAATGGTTTAGACAGCTTTTGGAGCAGAAAAGCATTTCTAGAACTCTGGATGCAAGTAAGCATTCTTGGTAGGCAGAGCAGTAAAGTTTAATTAATATAGAACTTGCAGTAAGGTAAAAATAAGGCACTGCTTCAGAATGGAACAGATGAAACTACACCTTCAAACTATTTCATGTTTTACACCCAACTCCCAGGGAGCAGCAAGGCAAGGGAGCAAAAATCTAAAGTTCATCAGTGTTTGGTTTTGTCACTGCAGACATCCTTATTATCTCAAATATGCACACTGATGAGTCCGTGACTACATTCCCATTCCTGCCATGTGATGACCAGCCTAATGTTTGGTTTCTAGGGCATGAAATATCCTATTAGAACACCATGCCTGAGTGGGTCACAGATGTCTGTCAGCACAAGTGAACAATCACACCCTTTAGGACACACAGTGAGATACGTGAGACCGGAATCTGCCTTTGAAAAACAAAAAACAAAGAAAACCAAGGGGTTTAAAGGCAAATGTTTCTTCACTGTGTGGCACAGGAGTGGCACTGTGTCATCAGTCATGCTTCTCATGCAACAGATTTACTTGCTATGGAACAAGGAAGTTGAATTCAGTGAAAACAATCAAACCTCAAAGGAATGATAGAAACAAAAGTATTTTTAAATGAAGTTCCAGACTGGTTAAAACAGAGGGGGACACAAAGAAGTACTTTGCACTGGAGTTTTACCTTCTGTGTGTTTAACAGCTGCCACTGGCAGACAGACTTTTGTGCTGCTTTTGAAAGGGAGTTTGGGCTTTGATTTTGCTTTGTCTTTTAAGTTGAATTTTTTCCTCTTGCACACAGCATAGCTTTTTCAACAGGCACGATAAAAACTTCGTAAGTTGCTAAAGTAAATATTCAGCTTCATCACCTTCCTATATGCTTTCAGCTCCCCTATGCCAGTGTTACAAAAGTTCAAGCTAAGGATTTACAGATTCACAGAATCAAAAAACTTATTCTTTTCCTTGGCCTCTCCCATGTAATGTTTGGCTCAAAAAGTGACTGCCCTCCTGTAGTGATGATGATTGGTCTCTGCCTTTACACCACTGCTGCCAGCAAGTCCGGTTATTTGTTTTGTCAAGAGCTTGACAAGGAAAGCTGCCAATGCAAGCAGGAAGAAAGGCAAAACAAGACCATCCTCTACACTCAGTTTGTATCAGATTTGTTCATACTAAATAGCTCCTTCCTATCCATAAGTAGCACTTTATGGAATATACTCTGCCTATCTTTGTCCTTGCTGTAAAATGCACACAAACCCAAAATAACAGTCCAACAAACAACAAAATCAAATTGCATTCCTATTCAAAGGCATCCAGGTTCTCTCTTCTGCCCTAACATTGGGGAAGTCAATAATAAAACTTCAAAAAACAAGACAGTTAAAGAAAAAGAAAGAAGAAATCCCTTTTCTATTGCAGACTAACCTGAAGAGCTGGTCTTTACTTTAGGCTTAATGCAAGATTCTAGTCTAGAATATTAAAAATTAGATTTTACTTTAAGTTCTACAACATAAACATCTGTAGTGTTCTTTTTAATTATGGAGCTTTATCATTTTGCTGTTTCATTAGGCTTGTTTGTTGCTTTTTTCTTTTACACAGATAAAGCTAGTTTGTGCAAAAATGAAAAATACAAGTATCTTTCACACTGTATCCAGTTTAGTCACATCAATTACTATTTTATGGAGTCCAGAAACTTCACAGATTCTGTGGTGAGCCTCTTACAGAAAGGTTGTATTCAGCACTGATGAGGCCAACAGAATCTTACTTTCAGATTTCTTGTTAGTGGGAAAAGGCCATTCAGTCTCCTTGGTTAAATTTGCTTTATTTGGTGATCACTACCAGCATATTCTGTTCAAGGGGATTCACATGAACTCAGGCTGCTCATTTATATCATCTTTGTTTTATACTTCATGTATTTATTTTAAACATTCACCACATTGGAATCTGTGACCAGTAACTTGGTAATGTGCTTGTACTGACACCAGCAAGGACTTCACTGTTTCAATGTCAATAAAAGACACTCAAAGAGCACAAGAGGAACTCAGGATTATTAAGGAAGTGGATTTGAAACTTGACGTTAAAACTAGTCATTAAATCTAAAATACACATTGAAACAATTTACCTTAACAAACATTTCCTCTTGAAATGTTTCCTCTTAGGTTTCCTAGGAACTTGTGTATGTTAGAAATGCAGCTGTAGTCCATCCACCTGTGTTATATCAGTACTTGTACACACCCATCCCGTTGGTCTTATCTGGGAGGCATAAGGAAAACACAGCAACAGAGGGGCAGGTTTGGGCTCTGAATTATGGGGGTGGGAGTGGGGTAGGGGGTGTGTCACTGTATGAGTGAAACAGCAACATCACTTTAAGGTAGGAACCAATTCCTCTTTCACAAGAGGTGCCCTGAATCACGCTGAAGGTTACTGCATCCTAATTTCATGTGGGCTGGAAGGTCAAGAAGACCTGGGAATTTAAGACACAGTTATCAGGCATGTTCTACCTGTGGTCTTAAGAGGGTACTGAAAACAGTGCAGCCAAAGTTGAACCATTACTTAATGAATCCACAACACACATCTAAAAAGCAGTTACACAACTTAAATTTCTGAAAATACGCAGACTGGAAAGAAAGTGGAGAAGTCATTCAGAACTGATTCCTAGATTCAGGAAGGGCAATATCAGAAGGCTACATTTGATCTTCTCAGAATCACAGTGCAATTGGGCACAAAATAACACTTACCTGCTTTTGCACTTCATGAAAGTATTTATATTATAAATGAGCTTTTTACATGAAAAGTCAAAGTCTAGTAAAGGGTGCCCAGTTTAGGAACACTTGCTAAGTACAAAGAACTGAATCCCCTCAGCTCCACTGCAGCCAAACCCCACGTCCAACTGCACTGTTGGAAAGAGGAGAGAACATCTTCATCTGCTTTCATTTAATAAAGCCCTTCATCTCTCTTGTCATTTTCCTTTGAAGTCACAAATCTCCATCAGCGTGGAGGAATGGGAGGACACCAAAGAGCAGTTTGGTTGCCGTGGGAATCACCGGAACTCAACCTCCAGCGACCAGTCTGACCACCCGCTGCTGCGGAGGAAGAGCATGCAGTGGGCACGGCGCCTGAGCAGGAGGGCCCCCAGGCACTCTGCTAAAACTGCTGAGAGGATCAACCAGCAGAGAATGAACCTCTACAGGAGGTCAGAAAGGCAGGAGCTCGCTGAACTCGTGAAGAACAGAATGAAGCACCTGGGCCTTTCTCCAGCAGGATACGGTACCACTATTACAGTACTTCAGTAGCAACATTAGCATGCTGCAAGGTGAACTTATTTGTAAGAAATGATGGAGCTATGAACAAAATACTAAGTTTATGGTCATGCTTTTTGTTTTGTCGGTTTAGATTTGCGTTGTTTGGGTTTTTTTCATTTACCGAGAGTAACTTGGAGTGTTTTCAGTGCATTCTATTATCACCCACTCCTATGTTGAGATGGAAGGCTCAGAAGGCAGCATGTCAGTCACATTTATATTTAGTAGATGACATGTGTATGCTGAATTTATAAAGAGTCCCCAGTCATTGAACAGCAGCACCATATTTCCACAAACCTCTTGAAATAAAGATGAAGATAGAGCTGTTGTGAAGTTCACTCATGTGTCAAGGCGGGGAGTTGTTTATATGTGAAGGATGTTGCCTTTTCCCCTCAATTTTCAAAAATAATGCCAAATTATCATCTGAAAGTAATTTTTAGAAAGCATGTTTCACTAGGTCTTTAGATGCCATTTTTATCCATCAAATCATTCTCCAGCAAGGCTGATGTCAAGTTGCTTTTTAGTTTGTATGATTGTTTTGGGTTTTTTTAAGCTATGGACAAGAGCTCTGTAATGCTTTTTAACACATGCACCACAGCTGGCTGGGCTGCCTTTCTCTGGCCTTGACTCTGTAGCATGTTGGCTGGAAACTCCAGGACTGTGGGTTTTAATTTCCTAGAAACACTAGGGATTTCTAGATATGTAAATACAGGCTCTTTATTCCACATCCTATCTGGGTAATTTCTATGCTTGCTTTCTTTGGTGTTTCTATACAACTCTCTGCAGAAGGATGCAGGGCTAAATATTTTCCAGGAGTTTCACAGGCCACAATGACATTTGATCAAACACAAAAATGTTTTGTAAATTTAATTCATATTTATACTAGTAACAAAAAAAGTTTGTTGTATTCCTGCTTTTCAAATCCTAATTAAAAGCCAAAAGTAAATATTAATTTCATTACTCAAATTTAGGACTATTAGATACCATCTACAAAGCAGCAAAATCTTTATAGTTAAATGCTTTGCCTTATGACATTAATCTGATTCTGAGTTATATATTTTCCTAAAAAGCTTAAGAAGATTAAACACAGAAGCACTACCTCTCCTTTTGCCTCTCCTCTTTAGTCTGATCAGATTAAAACCAGTCTCATTGTGGCAGTCCAAGAAGTGTGCCAAGAGAAAATGATACAAATGATATTGCAATGGCAGCTACAAAAGTGTAGCTTAAATCTTAAAAATAAAAATTATCAGCCTTCATTTCAACACATCATTAGGAGAAAAGCTAAAAATGCAAGAGACATACCAATTTCCATTTATACAGTCTTCACATTTCAAGCCCTTGGCACAGGTGATAAAAGGGAAGTGCTTCCTATATAAATAGAAAAAGGGGAAAAAAGGTTTATGTTGACCAAATCTGAAAATGGATGAGAATGCCATACACCTGCTTTTAACCTTGGTCATCATTTGAACTTGGTGCCAGACAAGCACAGGAGTCCCTGCTCACAACAAACTTATCTAAGCTGTAGGACAGATTGGTAAATCACACTGAATTTGGGCTACATTCAAAATTGCTATGACTAAAAAATACCAGAAGATTTTTTTAAACATTAGAAAACAGGATGTTTTTAGGGCTGATAACTCAAAAGATAATAATGTCAGGTAGTTTCAACATGAGTACAGTTGAAAAGAAATTTCTAAACTTACTTGAAATCATTCTGACACCAGACACTTTTTTACAGCTCTATGAACTTTCATGAAATTAGTATGTCAGAAATAATTCTTCTCACAATTCATTTGTAAATGTAATTTATTTGGTACTTTTTCCCCCTGTCCTCTAGATGAAATGAATGATCATCAGAACACCCTTTCTTACATCCTGATCAACCCTTCTCCAGATACAAGATTAGAGCTGAATGATATAGTGTAAGTTAAAGCACACCCATAAAAACAAGACCTGCAAAAAAATTAAATGTGGAGATTGCTATTTTAAGAGACATCTAATTATACTATATATGTATATACTCAAAATACACATATAAATATATAATACATATATTTGTAATGTTTTAAACCTGTCATCTTCCTCTTACTCTGTGTTTTAAATTGAAAAAAATCTAACCAATGCTACCCCAGGAACTCAACTAAGCACTTTCAAAGTAAGTCTCTTAAGTGTTCCTCAGGTCATTTCAGCATTACAGTTCTGTGCACTCACCCCTGCTTGCATGGCCTTGTTTTGGTAGCAGCTGTAATTTCTTTTTGCAGATACTTGATCCGACCTGATCCACTGACTTACGTTCCAAATGCTGGACCCAGCCGAAAGGACAGCTTCTGCAATACAGTGGGACAAGACTCCAGGGAGGAGACACAGCTTTGATGTGTAACTCACCACAAATTCAGAGACAATTTTATACACGTGTTGTTTCCACTAAGCATTTTGCAAACCGAGCGGTACATTTTATTCAGATTTTGGAAACAAAGTGACAGTGGGTAAGTGACCAAATACAGAAATGTGGTGCCTAGAAACTCTGATTTCAGGGATTGTCTGGTCTGTGGCCTGTTCAGAATGGGAGTTGAACTTTGTCAGCCTAACAGAATGATGACACCTGTTGCTATTTAACCCATAGGAACAAAAGTCTGATTCCACCATGTTTTGCTTAGATGGTCCTAAGCATATTTATGCAGGTGGCAGCATGTCAGTGACTGAGCTTCTGACCTACTTCAGGTTATCTGATGCCCATAGAGAGACAATGCCTAATTTATAGTAGCAAATATTTTAACACTTAAAGCTGCCAACAAGGCTTTGCGTGTCATGAATTCAGTCTTTGAAGCAGTTTACAGTCTCAGCCTGCTGCCCATTTGTATTAGTACAGATTAGTTTGAGTCTCCGGGACCTGAGTTTTTGTTCCTTGGGTTTACACAGATCAGGTTGAATGACAATCTGGTCACACTGCAGAGGCTGAGACCGAGACACATCAATGAAAGAGGAACCCAGCTGCAGTAAAGTCCCTCTCATGTCACACAGGCAGCCCCCCCCCACTCCTGGAAAAAATGGGAAGTTACTGTGTGAAGCTGCATACAGTGGTAGCTCAGATAAAACACTCACCCTTTGAACCTTGGTGAGTTTGTCTGTAGAAGCCTGAGTAGATTATAACACAAAAGTGAGAGCATCCCTCGAGGGAAAGATTCCTACAACAAGCCCTTAACATTTTCATGAATACACCAGAACTACAGTTGTCCAAAGCATTTCATTCCTAGTCATCCAGATTACCCAAAACTGATACATTTTCACATGAAATTATGTATCTCATTGAAAATTAAAGAAATTTATAACCCATTCCACACAATGAATGTACTTCCACATAGTGTAAAAAAGCATTATGGATCTGAAACTTCTGCTTTGGCATGAAGTACACAAGAGAGCATCTGCTTGTGTAAGAGGCAACTACAATTGGTCCAGCTTTCTAGAGTTAAGCATGTCTGTCCATGACCTTCCAAGATCACTGTCACAAATGAGGAAGAACATACTCAAGGTTTTAAACCCCCTTCTGGTACAAGTATCCACGTAGAACTAGTACAAGTAATTTGGCAGGTAGTCTACTATGGAAAAATTGATTAATCTCTGAACTCCCTTGCTGCCCTACTTGTACAAAAAAAAGTCAGTCAAAACTGTTCATATTCTCTTCTATATTAATTGGTGGAAGTACATTCTATTTCTGAAACAGAAACCACAACCAAGTTGCCCAGTGAGCAACTCATGGATGTGAGCATGTTTATCAGAATTGTAAGGATATTGAAATCAAGTCACGTTTTATTAGCAATGACAGCAAATCTGCTCTTACTTCCTGCCTTCCTTTTAATGATTCCAAGGTTTAACAATTCAGTGGTTCTGCTTAGAGTCCATTGTTGTTCAGTGCTTTTCCACACATTAGGCACTCATGAGATAATTGACAGGTAAGGTATTTAAAATAGGCACTGTGGAAAACAAAGAAACAATTGAAACAGCTGCACAGATTGAAGTCTATATTTTTTCAAGAAACAGAATATGGTAAAGGACCTTCTCCAAGACCTGTCATAGAAGTTACCCAGAAGAATTTGCAAGTGCAGTGTGAATAACTTTTCTATTTTTAATACCTTCAGGGAGAAGACTCTATTCCAGTTGACTATTTTTTTTTTAAATACAAGTTTCTTAATAATATTCATTCCAAAATATTAGGAGGATCTGTTGTTTCATATTGAAGGCTTTTCTAATGGAGTCTCAAGGAGGCAGAGAGGATTCCAGAACCATGGCTATGCTTCAGCAGGCAAGCTGGATACTCTGCTTTTAGTGTGAGTCACAGTTCACAGAATTCCCTGTGCGTGTGTGTGTAGTACACACTACTGATTTAAGGACTCTGCCAAAAGGATCCCTAGCAAGGGCTTGAATCCTCACATTTAACAGCCCATAAAGCAGCTGAAATAGGCAGTCAGGTGTGTCCATTTGCCCACTTAACTCTGCAGAATTGCTGCTCAGCTAGATTGGAATAGTGGCATCTAATGTGACCCGGTATTTCTCCAGCCTTAATGAATTCCTAATTGCTTATTAGCACCAGAAGATTTGCTAAAGCAAACACAAAGACAGCTGGAGACACTTGGAGTGCTGAAAATGAATGCAAGGCAATCTTTGTGAACAGAACACTTAGTTCTCTTCAAATCAACTGGAAGACAAGCAAGGTAAAAAAACTAACAACAGCTTCTGATGAAGCGGAAGTTTTAATAACCCAGGAACAACATACCACAGCTTTTCAGAATAATACTGTCTTTCATGTTGAAAGCAGAACAGGTTTGCTTCCTCTGGAATATCTTCATAGACAGACTGCATTCTAGTGGGATTTCAATCTTCCAAGACCAGCCTAAGCACCACTGTATTAACCCTGAATGAGACAGTATGCACAGTCCCTCAGTGGCCAGGGAGGTGATTCTTTAATGGTTGTCCTACAGGCAATCTTATGTTCACACACTTTTTTCTCATCATGATTATCAGAAATGTTACAGAAGCCTAACTGGATTGGAGACCAGACTGAGGAACAGGCTCAGTGCTGGGGAAGGGATGATGAAGTTCTAGAACAAGCAGGGTCAAATGACTGTTGAACAGAGCAATTTGAGCAGGCAACAGTTCACTCAGTAGAGAGAGAAATGTGGAACAGTGAAAAAAGATCATTTCTATCTGTGCTTAACTGTATGTATCTTTCCTCCTGGCTCACTTCTACCAACAACTCAAAGATACCCCTGTTCCCCAGCACTGCCTTAGCACAGCCCAAGCAGTTTGGTACCCAGAGTCACAGACCCAGAGAGGGAAGTGCTAGTTGATAATAATTGCTTCATTCTCAAGGGAATGTCCAGCAAAGCCAGACCTACCTATGAAAATGTGTTACCCAGCCTGCAATAAAAAAGTCACAAGAACTCTTTCAATGGCATGCAGTGTGTTTCCTTAACTATTTAACTCCAATTCCACAACACATGTGAATTCACTTACAAAGTAAAAAGCACAAAGTTCTTGAGTTTTTAAAACTGGAATGAATTAATGAAGTTGGGACATTTTGTCTCAGAAATTAAAAGATCAGTTATTTCCCAGCATAGATTTTCTCTCTCACAAACAACTTTGTACTACAACTACACTTTAATAACCTCCAAGTATACAAATACATATTACTGAATATTACACATCTTTATTTACCAATGCTCCAAAAAAAGCTAAAGAACAAATAAATTTTAGGCTTCAGTAGTGGAGAAGAACTGAAAAGACATCAAATGCAGCAGAAGTAACACACAGTTCTGTAGTTTCTAGAGACTTAGGGCTGAAAGCAACCACTCTGTAATTTTGGAAAAAAATTCTTGATACTCTATTAGAAGCAACCCTACCCACCTTGAAACAGATGTACAATGACTAAAGGTCTAAAGAACAGCACTTCAAACTTTCAGCCACTGTTCCTTGTGCTTGGTACAGAAAATGCACTGCAGGGATACAGGAAAAGAGTTACAAATTCATATTAAGTTATGAGAGATGACCCAGACTTGGCTTCTTTTCATCATCTGAAGTTAATTGAAAGTATTAATGATAATGTTGTTTATTGCTTCCACTGCCAATGCAAGGATGTCAGTAATGGTAATTCAACACAAGCATAAACTTCAAAGAAGCTTATAAATGCAAATATTTCTACTTCATTAAGTTAAAAACGAGCATTTGACATTTCTGTGAACTAAATGTTCTGCAAAATCTAGACTTAAACATGTTATGATTTGCAACTGGTCCATGCCAACCAGGAGAGGGACTGGGAGGCAAAGTATGTAAATGAAAGAGTAAATACATGTGCATGAGGTATCAGACAAATTGGGGCACCCTGAAAGGGGTTCTGCACAGGGTTCTGGTACCTTTAAAGCACAGGCATTAGTGATTTGATTAATCACTAACACCCACACTACCAATTACTGATCTTAGGAAAACTTCTCTAGATAATTTCATATTTCTTTTATCCTTTTACCAGTTATCCTTTTACCAGTATGGGCTGGCTGATGAACTGGTTCATGTCACTGGCAAGTCTACGACTTTTAATAGTTTTAGCTTTGGTATTTATTCCTGCTAGGAGTTATAAACTCCCACTGCTTCCATAACTGTACAGTGGTGTGGCAGACTTCAAACAAAAGTGGGGATTTTGTATCTTTATAGCCTTTTATTTGGACAGCTGGCAAGTCTCTGTTAATGCAACTGATTGTGCTGCTTGTGCACTCAGCATCAGGTGGTGGTGAAGGCTCTTTTACCTTATCTTACATAACCATGGAATCATTAGGGTTCAGAAATGCCTCGAAGATCATTTAGTCCAACTTTTCACCAAGCACCTCCATGCCAACTAAACCACAGCACTGAGTACCACATGCCACATCCTGTCATTTCTCGGACACCTCCACCAATGATCACTCCATGACTTCCCTGGGCAGCCTGTTCAAATGCTTGGCAACTCTTTTCATGAAGAAATTCTTCCTGATGGTCAACCTGAACCTCCCCTGGTGCAGCTCAAGGACGTTTCCTCTCATCCTGTCTCTGGTTGCCTGGGAGAAGAAACCAACTACCTTTCTATAACCTGTCAGGCAGTTGTAGAGCATGACAAGGTCTCCTGTGAGCCTCCTTTCCCCCAGTCTCCTCATCAGACCTGTGCTCCAGACCATTCACCATCTCAGTTGTTCTTCTCTGGACTCACTGCAGCATCTCAAAGTCTTCCTTGGACTGGGGAACTCAGAACTGGACACAGGATTTGAGGTAAGGCCTCACCAGTGCTAGGTACAGAGGGGACAATCCTTTCCTTGGTCCTGCTGCCACACTGTCCCTCATAAAAGCCAGGATGCCCTTGGCCACCTGGGCACATGCTGGCTCTTGGTCAGCCAGTGTCAGCCAGCACCCCCAGGTCCTTTTCTGCTGGGCCCCCATCTTCAGGAATTACTGAATAACCTGGAGAACTTTACTGCCATCCAGGTATTAGGAGAACACGTGAGCGTTGAGTTTGTTTGATTTTGCTCACCTCCACGGGTTGTTACTGCAAAACTGTGACATGATATTCCCCATCCAGCTAAAGGAAATGGACTTCGGAGTTGAGCTCACTGCTTTGTTTAATGTAAGGGAAAAGGTGTCAGCTATCATGGCTACTATCAAGTAATCAACATATTACATCCAAAAAAGACCCATTTTTTTAAACACAACATCCTGTAAAACTTCTAAAATTTTAGAAAATACTGGCGGACCCAGGAAAGCCCTGAGAGAGTGTTGTCTTTATTAGCTGTATTTTTCCCGAGGTAAATGCAAAAAGGTCTTGAAATTCTGGATGAGTAGGTACCGATTTGAGATTGAAAAAGTGTCCTGTGCATGTATTAGATGAGTAATAATACTCCTTAATCCAAAGGTTTACGGCCGAATTCCCGTAAGGAGGAAGTGCATTGCATTCGGTAGCTGAACCACAGGTTCCCACTATCTGCCAGTCCTGGGTGGAATGGAGCTGCACAGAGCACAGAAAGATTGCACTGCAGGATTCAAGGGTTAATTAAACACCAGGATGTATGTTTATAAAATACCACTGGGGGTGCGTATAATGTATATTCACTTTATCACTTGACCTCCAGCTGTAGTATTTGGTGTTTATGTGATTGGCATCTTGATTCCTGTGTGCATCTGTTAGGGATTTGGACTGAAACTTTTTTCTTCTGAGGTTAGTAAGCATCATCTTGACTATGAGGATATTTTCTACACAGCTGAATGCCCTAAAATATAATTTAATATATTCCTACCAAGATGCTTTATCAGCATTTAGTTTTCCTCTTTTTATTATATCTCCATGATAACAAATAAGTGGTATCTTGTGTGTGAGGTGTTCTTTGTCTACATGACCACAGAGAGTAGTAGCCACTGTGGGCACTAATTGAGATCTGGGAAATGCTTTCTGAAGAAGCAGTTCCTGCCCACATTTCTGGCACTAATTCCCCAGCACAGGATATCACGTGTGCTTTCTTCTTCAGTCACACTGGANCCATAACTGTACAGTGGTGTGGCAGACTTCAAACAAAAGTGGGGATTTTGTATCTTTATAGCCTTTTATTTGGACAGCTGGCAAGTCTCTGTTAATGCAACTGATTGTGCTGCTTGTGCACTCAGCATCAGGTGGCGGAGAAGGCTCTTTTACCTTATCTTACATAACCATGGAATCATTAGGGTTCAGAAATGCCTCGAAGATCATTTAGTCCAACTTTTCACCAAGCACCTCCATGCCAACTAAACCACAGCACTGAGTACCACATGCCACATCCTGTCATTTCTCGGACACCTCCACCAATGATCACTCCATGACTTCCCTGGGCAGCCTGTTCAAATGCTTGGCAACTCTTTTCATGAAGAAATTCTTCCTGATGGTCAACCTGAACCTCCCCTGGTGCAGCTCAAGGACGTTTCCTCTCATCCTGTCTCTGGTTGCCTGGGAGAAGAAACCAACTACCTTTCTATAACCTGTCAGGCAGTTGTAGAGCATGACAAGGTCTCCTGTGAGCCTCCTTTCCCCCAGTCTCCTCATCAGACCTGTGCTCCAGACCATTCACCATCTCAGTTGTTCTTCTCTGGACTCACTGCAGCATCTCAAAGTCTTCCTTGGACTGGGGAACTCAGAACTGGACACAGGATTTGAGGTAAGGCCTCACCAGTGCTAGGTACAGAGGGGACAATCCTTTCCTTGGTCCTGCTGCCACACTGTCCCTCATAAAAGCCAGGATGCCCTTGGCCACCTGGGCACATGCTGGCTCTTGGTCAGCCAGTGTCAGCCAGCACCCCCAGGTCCTTTTCTGCTGGGCCCCCATCTTCAGGAATTACTGAATAACCTGGAGAACTTTACTGCCATCCAGGTATTAGGAGAACACGTGAGCGTTGAGTTTGTTTGATTTTGCTCACCTCCACGGGTTGTTACTGCAAAACTGTGACATGATATTCCCCATCCAGCTAAAGGAAATGGACTTCGGAGTTGAGCTCACTGCTTTGTTTAATGTAAGGGAAAAGGTGTCAGCTATCATGGCTACTATCAAGTAATCAACATATTACATCCAAAAAAGACCCATTTTTTTAAACACAACATCCTGTAAAACTTCTAAAATTTTAGAAAATACTGGCGGACCCAGGAAAGCCCTGAGAGAGTGTTGTCTTTATTAGCTGTATTTTTCCCGAGGTAAATGCAAAAAGGTCTTGAAATTCTGGATGAGTAGGTACCGATTTGAGATTGAAAAAGTGTCCTGTGCATGTATTAGATGAGTAATAATACTCCTTAATCCAAAGGTTTACGGCCGAATTCCCGTAAGGAGGAAGTGCATTGCATTCGGTAGCTGAACCACAGGTTCCCACTATCTGCCAGTCCTGGGTGGAATGGAGCTGCACAGAGCACAGAAAGATTGCACTGCAGGATTCAAGGGTTAATTAAACACCAGGATGTATGTTTATAAAATACCACTGGGGGTGCGTATAATGTATATTCACTTTATCACTTGACCTCCAGCTGTAGTATTTGGTGTTTATGTGATTGGCATCTTGATTCCTGTGTGCATCTGTTAGGGATTTGGACTGAAACTTTTTTCTTCTGAGGTTAGTAAGCATCATCTTGACTATGAGGATATTTTCTACACAGCTGAATGCCCTAAAATATAATTTAATATATTCCTACCAAGATGCTTTATCAGCATTTAGTTTTCCTCTTTTTATTATATCTCCATGATAACAAATAAGTGGTATCTTGTGTGTGAGGTGTTCTTTGTCTACATGACCACAGAGAGTAGTAGCCACTGTGGGCACTAATTGAGATCTGGGAAATGCTTTCTGAAGAAGCAGTTCCTGCCCACATTTCTGGCACTAATTCCCCAGCACAGGATATCACGTGTGCTTTCTTCTTCAGTCACACTGGAATGCCACATGAATACATTCAATGGTATGTAGGCAAATTACATACAAGCAGTATAAACCCTAACACATTAACTTACTAGTTTTTAATAGAAAAATAAATTTAATTGCATCTTCTTTGCTTTATCTGCAGTAGGATTGATATGGTCTCTTGCCGTATTTTAAAACAGTTTAACAATTAACTGATGCTTCATCCAAAACCAAATAAAGTACCAGCCAGTATTCACTCAACAGAGAAAGGCTTCTTTATGGAGGAAAAATCCTTTGAATTCAACCTAATACAAAACCTAGGCACCTGATGCAGGATGTCTCTGGACCTTGAAAGTTATCATTACACAGATGTTCTGTTCCTACTAAGAAAACATCTGCTGCTTTGTCCCTTGTCAAAGAAAGTTCCGAGGATGCTCCAGGATGGACCTTTCTCTTCTAACATGTGTGTTTCTTTTGCAGTATTTCCCAATAGAGTATGTGCTCACGTGGCTGAATGTGATGAGATGTAATTATCTTACTGTACACACAAGGAGAAAATGGGACCTTGTGTAAATTAAACAATGAATGTTGAGGTGGAGGTACTATTTCTACTCCCTTTGCATTAAGACAAAACCCTACGTAAACATCTTCCAGATGTATATATTTAATAGTTAAAGAAGCGTTGACGATTTTTGCAGCCACGTCTCCAGAAAAGACGTAGCCAGTTCCTGAACAAAAAGGGTGGTATCTGTTACCTGGGAATTCTTCTTCTGATATGTACCATTTACTGGCTTTATACCGAATAGGGCTGTGCCCTTTCATTAAATGACCTGTGAAATAATTCTGTGTGGGAGATGGGAGAGGCCTGAGGAGCTTTTCAATCAGGTGCTTTGTGTTGACAAAAACGTCACTGTCCGTTTTCATAGCAAACCTCGTGCCACTGCAGTAAGAGGCCACCCACCTCATGCCCATCAGAGTTTTAAGAGTTAAGTTGTTGTAAGTATCCAGGAAGTCCTGTTGGATAATATCATGGTATTGTTCACTTTCTTTCAGCAGTACATCCTCATGTCCACCCTTGGTGTCGATGCCAAGCATGAACAGCCGAACAATGTCTACGCCTGGAACCGCGGCTTCATCCCCCCAGGACTTTCGGATGGCACTTCTGTGCAGAAGTTCAGCTGCTGTTGTTGATATCAGCAATACCAAGAAAGGTGTTTTATCTTTGCACTTCTCTTCTTCATTAATAATAAATGTAAATGACTGTGCTGGAGTGGGTGGGGCTTCATTCCCAGATTTCTCATTTTCAGGTGGTAGTTCTCGATTTTCTTTCCCCGAGATTTGCTTGACATTTGTAAACAGTTCTTTAAGTAAACTCTTTTTACTTTCCATGTGAATGTCGCTTTTAGCTAGAGCAGCAAGGCGATCAGAAGTATAAAGATAGGAAATCAAATATATTGCTATAAAAGACATGGTGAAAACCAGAAAAATACTTCTCCTGGTGCATTCCACAGAAGAGAAGAATCCACTACAGTAGCTCATGTTGGCAGCCATGAGAGGATACACAAAAAGCATAGATATTTTGTCAAAAGAGCGGCTAATTTGTAATCGTTTTCCTTTGTGACACAGGAAGATAAAAGCTGCCTTCAGACTTCCAGTTCTTCAGGATTCCTTTGTTATTGATTGTTAAAAGCATCCTATTATTTCATTTCAGAATAAATTGTAAAAATGTTCATCAAAGAAAAAAAAAAAGTTAAAAATGTCATTAAATTTTCAAGGTTTTCTTCCTAAGAGAAATACAGTATGATAAAAATAGTAAGAAACAAATGAAACTAAATAAATACTGTATTAAAAGCAATAATTTCAGCAGATAGAACAGAAATTGTTCATATCTATATTTAAATATTGAAATGTATGTAAAATATAAAACCAGCTTAACTTCCTGTAGGCTTTACAAAAAGTTATCACATAATTGAATCATCCAAAGTTAATGAAATATTATAATTGATTATGGATTCACAGCATTGGAGACTATCAATAAATCCAAAATTTGATGCATAGCTGAAAGTGATTGTCTAGGCACTATAAAACATTAATGCAGGCAGACATTGAGATGAAGTGCCCCTGCCAGCAACTACCTCTGTAAGGAATGCTTGAAACAACTGTCTTAATCTAATCCATACATTTTAAATGGCTTCAGCTGTGGAGGAATTCCATCCTCCCAGACTGCAAGGACAGATAAACTATAAATACTAGAACTGTCCAAATACTGTAGCTTTGGGTAGTTCTTTTGCATTTCCATAATAGCCAATTTCAAACTTTGGCTTCCTTCAACGAAACAATACAGAAATCTATTTAAGTCTTGGAGATGCTCCACAGTTTGCAGGGAGAAGAAGATAATCACATGTATCCTTCACACCATGAACTGGTAACACCCAAGAATGCCACCTGGAGAAAAGGCCAAGTTAACTGTGTTCAAGTCCTTTTCTGGTCTCTGAAGGGTTCTCTACAAGTATTTGAAAGGGAAATCCAAATGTATAGTAAATCAGGGTTTTTTCAGATTTTTTGTGCCAAAACACTTTTTAATAGATGTAATGTGTAGCTCACAATCAAACAGCAAAATTCTTATCATCATCTTTGAAAGTGTAGATTCAACGCAGTCATACACCCATGGTATTTTTTGGTAGATTCTTTAGTAGTTTCTTGCTGCTCCACAAAGAAATGACAGATTTAGGTGAACTGAAATAATCAAGAATCCTACCTCTGTTCCCTTGGAGAATCTGAGGACAAGCTTGACTTTCTGTTTTAAGTATTTTCCACAGGAACTGTATTAACACACAGAAAAATGCAGCAGGACATTCACTTTTTTTATGTGATAAGGTAAAAATATTCTGTCACTTGTAGAAATGAAGAGAGAGTCTATAAAAAGAGATTGGATTTAATAATTTTAGAATATGAAATAGAAATGCAAAGAAAGAAATTAATTTATATTTAACTATAATTTAATCTGGATGAAATAGATATTGTATAATCTTAATGTAATTGTGTGGTGGATAACCCTTGGCCAGCATCCGAACACCCCCCCACATGTTCATCTCAATTTCCCCCTCCTCAGGAGGACAAGGGGAGAAAATAGGATGAAAGAGTTCATGGGTCAAGATAATGGGCAGGAAAATCACTTACTGGATAGCATCCAGGACAGAGCAAAGCTGGCCAAGATGAATTTAAATGTATTGCTATTTAAAGTACATTTGGATAGTGAGAAACGGTGCCAAAAATAAAACTCAATACCTCCTCCCCATCTTTTCCTGGGCTCAACTCAACTTCTTCTCCTGCCCCTTCAGCAGCAGAAGTGGGCTGGGGATAAAGGTCCTCCTCCTGTGTGGGAAGAGATAGGATAGAATTGAGTACAGGCTGTGGCATGCCCCTGCAGAAGCACGTGGTGGCACAGAGAGGCAGCTGGTGGCACAGAGAGACACCTGGCAGGAGTGGTGGCCCAGAGAGGCAGCTGGTGGCACAGAGAGGCAGCTGGTGGCACAGAGAGGCAGCTGGTGGCACAGAGAGCCCTGTCTCCACCTGACCTTGGTGGGAGGAGGTGGCACACAGCAGAGCCCCCCAGGGAGGTGCCTGCCAGCAGCTGACAGGGGAGCAGGGCGTGATCGCGGCAGGGAAGGACGTGCAGAGAGCGCGGTGCTGCTGTGGCAGCGTGTGCTGGGTCGCTGAGTGGGAAGGGCCACAGCAGAAATACTGTGCCTGGCAGAAGTTATAAACAAGCTCCTTTCTTGGAATGAACAATTCAGATTCCCTGCTGGCTGAGTCAGGGCCTCAGTCCTTACACTGCTGTTCAAACAAATCTGCTCCAGTCAGAGCTCTCCAAGGGCCAGAGTTCCTTCGGTGAATGTCCAGCTGCTGTAGGTTGAGAGAAAAAGGGCATAAGGATATTCTGTGATAATCAGTAGTTTAATGCAGCTCACATGTACCACATACCTATAAAACATTGAGAAACACAGCAAGTAATAGCTTAGCTCTGACAATCGTCCTTCTTATGTTTTTAGTTCTTTAAAAACTGTGTATTTTGGTGTCATAACATTAAACATCCAGGATCCCCAAAAAAAGTAACGTAAGAAAGAACATGGTCAGTATGACATCAGAAGTTGAGAGGCACTTCTGTAGCCATTAATTGCTTTACTGGTATTTGAAATATAAGAACTTCAGGACATGAAAATAAAAGAGCAAAAGGTAGTTTCCAATGTTCTCAGTGTACTTCTGCACTGCAGGTTTCTTGATTAAGCTAAAAATATTTTGTTAAAGTCTTTGACTTCTGTTTGTTTTGACAGTGCAGTTCCATTAGATGAAATCCCGGTTCCATTGTGGAAAGAACAGAAACTTCCAAGAAGATTTTTCTAAGAGGCAGTTAGAATATTTATTGTTTCAATTTAATTGAATTAGTACAAGATTAGTAGAAAATTCATGCGCTAAAGAGCAAACAGTACCTATGTCTTCAAAAATAATTATAGTTTATCTTGCTTATGACTTTTTAAAATGCTAAGAAGCTCTCAAAATACAATACTCCTTTTCAATTAAAATTTGTCACAGAAAAAAGAAAAATGCTTTAGAAATAAATGCTTACCCACAATAATTACCCATACCATTAAACCAAAACAATTGTAATTATGAAAATTGTTTTCCTAAAACCAACTATGTAGCAAAATGCAGTGTATATTAGGCTGCTTTGGGATACACTTGATTATTCAGATGCACACGTGTTTAACTACATTCAGATTTTAAAATTACTTCATATGTGCTAAAATCCCCCCATAATTAGGCCTTATTAAAATAATAAAAAGGAAGATGACTGAAAAAGAATAGAGAAAAGCAGGAAAGAAATTAGAAAAAATGGAAAATTAATGTGGTACTGTTTCTCTACATTCCTGTTTGTTATCTTTTCCTTATTTGTTCAAAAAAGACTGATTTGAGAGCTCATGAGTAAAAATCTACCTCACCGTGTTCTAATTCTACCCTATCCCATCCCAGATTTTGGAAGTACATAAAACTAAGAAAATAACCCCTCACATCATAGCAATGCTTTGGTATTTTCTTGGCTTCCTGAAGCAATGCATTTTGAGGCCATTCAAGGTGCTCCCTTGTGAAGAAATGAGGGTGTGTTTGAAGGTGCAGATGAAAGGCTGCCAGAAAGCACGATATAAGGCTGATTTAATCTCAAACTGCCAGTTTGAGATCTGGCAAACACATCGCAGCGTCTCAGCTACTGAGCCCTGGCTCAGTTAAGCCAGCTTTTAGGCAGATTGACTAAATGTCCATAAAAGGGTGAGCTGGGAAGTGAGGAAAGAGCAGGAGATGCACCCACCTAAACTAAAGGCAGTATCTCCTGGAGAGCAGCTCTGTCAGGGCACTGCTGCGTCCTGCAGCCCTTCTGGCTCAGCACAGACTCACCAGTCCCTTGGGAAGAGTAGTCGTGCAAAGTCTCAGCCCCTCCTCCTGCAGGCTCTGGAGGAGCTCCCAGGGATGGCCTTGGAGTGTGTGAGGTGAACCAACAACTGTTCAACTCCTCTTTTTTGAAACCTCTCTTGAACTTCGAACCCACATGCCACAGTGTTTGGAGGATTAACTTGGCCATCTCAGTGCCTCTTGCTCTCAGTAGGTACAAAGAGAAGCAGACATATTGCAGTTTCTGTCTGCACTAGTTTGTTACTGGGCTACAGGTGGAAACAAGCTGTCTTCAAAGACCAGAGGAGCAGAGAGCTGCATGTACTCCCTCTTACCTGCACTATTTGGCTTCCCAGAGAGCCCGGGCAAACATAGAAACTCATCTAAACATACTCTGCTGAGGTGTGACAGGGATCATTGCTGGAGAGAAGAGAGTGAGGAAGTAAAATTATCTTGATATGCATTGTTGGAAAGGTCTACATTCAGTGTTTCGAAATTTGAAATATGTTTTTTTTGTGAGTAAAAGATGTGGTATGTGATCCTTAAAACCATTGGCTGTTACAATGATTACAGCAATTTGAACAGCAAATGGCTTTATTAAATGTGAAGAGAATCAAGCACTTTGCATAAGGCACTGAAGAAGTACATTAATAACAGCTGCACGTATTTAAGGACTATATGGAATTAATTTAGGAAATGTATAAAGTATTTATCTGCTAGTGTAGCGTAAAATCTTTGTATATGTCCTTTTCTGATTTAAATTATGCCTAGACTGAGCTAATCTCATCAAAATACTAATTCTACACAGGAATGGCACCTTTTTTTTTTCTACTAGAATATACATAATTAAAAAAACCCAAACAAACAAACAAAAAAAACCCCAAACAAAAACCAAAACAGAAATATGTGGAAAACTGAAGAAGAATTTTAGCTTCATTTTTTCTTTACATACATGCACTTTGGATTTAAAAATAGTCTCCAAAGCGAAGTGAACAGCAACAGCTATCCTAGAATTTGCTTGTCTCTAGTGAGCTGCTATATAATTTTTTAAGGTACATACAGAAATATGGCTGCCAAATAATTAATCACATATAAACAGTACAATTCCCTCCCCATTTTTACGCAAATGAAGTGCAATAAAATTTGCCGTGGGAGAAAAGGGGAGCACACTATCTGCGAGGAGCCAAGAATTTCTTGTTAGTCTAACAAAAGTGTCCTGTCAGAAAATAGATACTAGTTTAATTTATTTGTTATTAGCAAAAGGGGGAGTGAAGAAGATGGGGGAAAATAGTTCTACTCACAATCTCTGGCATCTCCCTCTCTTCTCTCATGTCTCACTCACCTTGTTTAATGAGTTTAATGAGCACCAGCTCATCTCAAGGAGATGGACGAGGGGAGTTAATGGCAAATTGTCAGTGCCTCGCAGTCTCTACCAGAAGGAACATCCTGACAGTGTCATTGCTACCCAAGAACCCAGCAGTGCTAATTTCCATGTGTTATGCAAGACAACACTTCCCTCTTTCTTTCTTGGCTCTCAGTTGCACATGAAATGTGATTTCATTGCACGTGCTCTATTGACTTTGCCTATTTCCTCCTTGTGTGCTTCGACTAAATGACTTAACAAGTATGACTGAATCCGACTTTATCCAGCTGCCAACAATGCATTCTCATAACAATAATAACTTAAGTAATGGTCACTTTTCCTCAGTAGTCAGCCCATTGCTACATTCCCCTGTATTACTCTGCACTTTGATTTCAGGGCCAACAGGTACTCAACACAGAATATCTACTTACTACAGAAATAAAGACAAATAACTAGCAGGTGTTGGGCCACATGGTTGTGGAAAACCAAAGTAATGGAGTAACAGGAATTAAACCAATTTGCTATCTTGTGTCTGGGTTTGTGTTTGTTTTGATTTGTATCTATGTGGGAATTTATGAAAGGTGCCAGCTGACAAGTCTCCCTTAGAAAATGCCATTCTAGTGGCACTAGAACAACACTGTTTTTTACCAGCAAAGATGCTGAGCGTTGTGGAGCAGTAATTCTGCGGGAAGACATCCTCCACAGTTTTAGGTTCTTTGGCAGATGCAAACAGAATATTATTATTCATCTAGATAAAGTGTGAGGTTGAGAATGAGAATTTGTTGAACTGTTTGTCTACAGATGTCCATAGAGAACTAAGTAGAGACCTTAGCATGGCTTTTAGACCACAAGTCACTGCAAAACAGTATCAGCTTTAACCACATAATTTCTGACAAATGTCTACATGTATCTTTCCAATCTGTATTTAAATAATTTAAGCCCTGTAACCTTCCAAAGCATCTATTTATAGTAATGCCTCATTACTCTATTTCCTTAATCCAAACTGATACTCCGTGCTACTTGAATTCATTACCTCTTGAGCCAGTTTTCTCTGTGCTAACTTTTCCCTTGTCCCTTCTCAGACTTCACTTGGTGTGTTTGCTGAACTTTCAACCACTCTCATTCCTCCTCCTCAGTTCTCTACAGTGGATTCTTATCTCCCTGAAAGCCTCCTTTCCCTGAGGGAGGAAAACAGAAGGAAAATAGAGGGATTACTTTATGTGGCCTCCAGGCCTTCTCCGTGTTTGTCCACTTTGAGAGAACTTTCTCCTTGTAACTATTAGATTGTTGATCCCCATGATCTGCTGTGTCAGTAACAGGTAGAGCTCCTGACCTGCTCCATGCTGAGACTTGCACATGGCTGCTCAGCTTAGCCAGCAGGCTGCCTTTGTTTCTCATTGTCTCGGGCAATTGCCATTTTCCCTGCCCATTCACAGCCTCATTTCTTTAGTGCATGATTCCAAGCCCCTTGGGAAGCCCTGGTTAGTACAGAGTTCCATGTTCATAAGAAACCACTGCCAGGCAGGCTCTGACTCTGGCTTTGAGATATTTACACAATCTCCTCATGGCAGTTCCATCTGCACTGTAGCTCCTTAGCCAGTGACTGTGCCCCACTGTGACATGCACCCTGTCATCAGATCTTGGCTACTTGCTCTAAAGTGTGAGCACAGTTATGCTGATCCCCTTATTTCTGGCAAAGTGATTAACTATCTTCAGTGAGTTAACCCTGCTTTTACACAGATTGTGGAACTGTTGTACCTTCCATTACAATCATTTTAGCCCCTTTCCTGAGGCTGGCTTTAGAAAGCTGTGTGATCACTGTGTCAGCCATTATCACTGCAGACAGAGCTCTGACCACCCTGTTGAATATTTTTTGTCTATATACTATGTCACTGAATATATTTAACTCTTTAAAGATATTCAGAAGTGCATAATTTAAATAATAATGTAATATTTTAATAATTTATTTGCATGTAATAATTTAAAGGCAGAAAGAGGTGCTTGTATTCTAAGCTATAAATTCTAAGCAAAGGCAAAACAGACAAAACTTCCCTACATGTAGAAGTGTGGGGTTTTTGATGGGAAGGGTTTTGTAATGATGCCCTCTTGTGATCATGGCCAAAATGACGTTGTGTAGAAATAGAGCAATGTTTCATTTTAGCTGCTTTAGGCTCAGGTAGTGAGTGAACACACAATGTCAGCCCCAGACTGATGGCATCAGGTACCAGCCTTTGTCCCATTTCTTTGTTTAACCCAAAACTGTTTCCCCATGGTCAGGTTTTCATCAGGTGGGTCTTCAACAGATAAACCAAAGCAAAGAAGGTGCCAAACACGAGCCATAGTTTATTATTTATTAAAACCCCCACAAATTTGGGGGTTGCTGCATATATAGAACTGGCTCTAGAATTTTCATACAGAGCCTTCTATCCAGATTTATTTTAGGAATTTAAACATACCACTTTAACAGAAGAAGTGGATCTTTGCAAGGATACTACTTCACTACACACAGCCACCTTAAGTATCTGCATTTTACTATAATTAACATCAACTATTATTATAACATGTAGATAGGGCAGTGTGAAAAATTCAGTTTAATATCTGGAATCAGCAAGGAGAGAGTTTATATTTTAAAACAAATCAAAAAAAGGTAGCTTATATAGAGGTTGGAAACATGAGATTCAATATTTGCTTGTTTTCTGCAGCTGTGTCTGGATTCTTAAATTAAATTCTTAAATTTATCACGGGCACAAGAATCAGAACTGCATCACTTTTCTTTATTAACTTTAGTACTTGGCTAGGTTTTTATTGGAATAAATTAGAACAGCTATTTGTATTAGAGATGTTTGGCTAATTTATATTTTATAATTAAAAGTTCTGACAATAAGGAGTTACTTCAATCAGTTACAACAAAGATTAACATAAATTTAATTATGGATGTTTATGTGTGGGTAGTTCATAAACAACTATTCTCCTAATGCCTTATGTGTAGTCCTATAAAAGCTGCAGTACACTGAAGTCTTTCTTGCCTCATCTCTTGTTTAATCATGAGCTTGTGTAATTTAATTCAGCTAAAAATGACATTTATAAAGCTTCATTATTTGCTAGAACACGAGCTTCTAGTTCTGTCTCCACAGGGAGATATGCACATGGAAAGTCCCGAGCATTTCTGTTCATCTGCCACTGGCAGTAATTCAAGGGACTTGTTCACTGCAGGGACTGGGAATGTTCCTTCACCAGTGGAACTGTGTGGGTCTTGTGTGCTTCCATGCATGGGCTCACAGCAGGAAGTCAAAACACAGGAGAGGAACACCAGAACCCTCTCCAGCTGGGAAAGGCACTGAAGCAGCTCTGTCCCCTCCTGGATAGAGTGCTACCTTCATCTCCCTGTGGCTGCTGCCACGTATTTTAACGTCGCTCTTACGCATCAGGCATGAGCAGTGAATGCTCCTCAGCCCTCCAGAAGATGAAATCAAAATGTCACCTCTTTTGACTATTCTGACTCAGAGGTGACTTCAGGGGGAGATGGTGAGAAGCTGTCAGCATTACCCACACAGTTGCTGCTGTGAGCATATGCAGAGGCACTACACAGAGACCCTGAGAAACTCCCCCACTGAAAACAAAGGCACCAGTGGGTTTTTGGGTGCTGTGGGGATAGACTGAAGTTTAGTTGAGACCTTCAGTTTTAACTGTATACATCTGAATCCCAGTCCAGGTACTGCTGCATTTGGTAAATAATTTCACTATCTAAAACTACATTGTATTTCAAAGAGACCCAAGGTGATGCTGACCACAGGAGCTCTCAGGGTTGTTGAGAGCTACCTGGTCCAGGCACAGGTTTTACCATCTGTATTTTTGGGTTTGTGGTTCTTTTCTAAACCTTGAAAGATAAGCTGCCATAAATGAGGGGTAGAATTATCTTCATTCAAGTCTTGTAAAGAAAAATTTGCTTGCTTAAAGAATTATATCTTACTGAGGAAACTATGCCATGAATTCCACACAGATTAAATCCTCATTTTTAGGCAATTCCAAAGAAATACCAGCATAGTGATCTACTTACCTCTCATCATGTAATTTGGCCAAAGACATCTGCAAATCCAGATGGGAAGGTGTCTGGTCCTCTGACATAACTGTTTCAAAACCAAATCATCATTTTTCAATTCTAAAAGAATGAGAAGATGCAAGGAGCAGGGTTAAATAAAATTTAAAAGCACCTTCACTTTCCTGAGCGAGAATATGTAACCTATACCCTTCCTGACAAACCCTCCACCTTTCTGCTAGACCCCCAGGGATTTACTCTCAGTCCTGATAGTCAAGAAGGATTCATTTAGGAGAAATTTTGCAAGTTGTCATATATTTGTCACTGTCAGGCAGTTGCACTGTCTCGTTTGGACAGCTTTCAGCTAACTGGGCTGTAAAAGGGCAACATTTTGGTATGTGAAAGGTACTTCAAAACAGGAACTTCTTACAAGTATTCTTAAACCCAAAATACCTCCTGAGCTGATTTGTTTAAGAAATTTTGTGAAGGAAGATTTTTCTCATATTTTGACTCTATATTACAAGGGGAAATAACTTTTTTGTACTGTTTCTTAAATGCTCCATTAGGTGAAAAACAAGCATGTGCTGAGATGATCATATTTATTGTACTGACTGAATGATGAGTATAAACAGGACTTACTTTTCTGGCTCTCATGCAAATGCTCAGGTTTCACAGTAGAGAGAACATTTTTCACTGATATAAAATGCTCTACAAGCTGTACTGTGGTTATGCATAAACAGTTTAAAGTATTTGTATGTATTAGTTCAGAGAGGAACTAATAATTATTCTGTAGGTGTAACTGGTATTCCTTTGTTGTGGTGTAGTCTTAGCTGGGCCTGTAGATGGTGGTGCAGCACCACTGATAATGGCAATGGAATATGAGGATATTCACTTGGCACTGGCCAATACCCAGCTCATGTTACTGAGCAGTCACACCATCCATGCTATCAGTCTCCATAAAACTACCTGGTTTACAGCATCTCAGTTTGCCTTCTTCTTGTCCACGACAGCTGAATCATTATTTCCTAGGAAAGATTGCTCTGAAAATACTCCACTGTAATAAAATAAGAGATTTTTCTATATTCCTTTAGAAAAAAAAAACTGTCATTTTAGTGTGGTACCTAAACAAACATTATTTTTATGTCAGCAGTCTTTAAAAAAGTAGCCTTGTGGCTATAAATTCTCAGAATGTACATACTTTTCAGTACATACTTTTGTAGTACTTTAACATCAAAAGCAGAACAGGAAAGTAAATTTGGAGTATTTACCAATAAAATCCATCAGTTCAGAATGAATTTCTGCATAAACTGTGCCAAGAAAAATGGATATATCTTCTATAGTAACAATGGGTTATGATGACTGAGCTGATGGCATTGAAATGATTTAATGGTTATTTTTGATTCAAAAGAAGTTTTACCTCCTATGGACAGAGTTCCTGAGTTAGAAAACTAAATTTTCAAAATCACTTCTACAAAGATTGAAGAAAGTGTACTTTGCTAGTCATTAAAGAGAGCACAGGAACAGACTGAACCTTTATCAAGACACTGTACTCAGTACCTTGTACTTAACATAATGAGATATTTTTCAGTTCTTTGATCACCTCTCACACTGGATTCTGAAATGAAGGATAAGATACCTTTTTCTTTATGTCATGGTAATTGTAATGGAGTGCATTCCTAGCACACCATTTCATGAGATCCTCTTGACTGGATTGGAATTCACATCACAGAGATTGTGTGAACTTTTTTATGCAGGCATAGTTAGTTCACATGATTTGTGAACAATGGAGAGGGTTTAATCAACAGTTTTCTCAAACACAAAGCATTAACTGCAAAAGTCACTCTGTTTGTATCTAGAAGAAAGATTCAATGCCTTCAGAATGATATGTGCTATTCCTATACTCTGTAAATACCTTGGGGTCTGTGATTCTGAAGCCAACCAAATATCAAGTAATCACAGTCCTGAAAAACAGATATATTTCAGTGCCACAAAATATAGAAAAAACTTGGGAAATCAAGATAAATAGCAACATATTGTCCTAAACCTGAAGCTTTTCCCCTGAAGGCAATAAATAGAAAGGCAATAGATCAGATCAGCCACTAAAAATATTTAACTTTCAAACATAAACTGTTACTTCCTTGTCAAAGACTCAGCCTTTTCATCACAGTTCTGGATTATAGTGTTATGTTTTAAAGACAAGATTATGGTGGCTGCTAGGAAATTCTGTAAGCAACAGAACTGGAAGTTATGAAAAAATGATTACAGCATAATTGATGCATATGGCTGACCTAGGAAAGCAATGATGTCTGCAATGTTCTAAAATTAGTATATGAAGTGGTGGTAAAAACCTATGGCTTTTTTCATGATTTGCATTCTTCTTCAGTTATACTCTCCCTATTTCTCCTAGTGGTTTCTGCTACACAAAATAATGTAGTAGCTGAAAAAAAAATGTAGTTAAAAATTGCTTCAAGGCAAGTACAGAAAGAAATATTTAGACATGCACAATTTTTTTTCACTGAGTTCTAATGTTCTTCCATTTTCTACCACATCTTGAGCTCCTATATTTTGTTTACATGGTCTATAAATCAGTTTTGTACTGCAGATGACTGTCATATATAACAAGAATCATAGTTTTGAAATGTAGGAGTTATTTGTCATAACAGGGAAGTAGCAGAAAAAGGGAAGCCACACACAGCAGTGAAAGCAGTGGAAAGCAAAATTAGTGATGCTGCACAGAGGCTTCCCCAGTTCTCAGAATAGCACTTTGTTGGGTATTTCTCTCAGAATCAGAAGACCCTCAGAGGATCAAGTCATCCAAAAAGCAAAGGCTCCAACTCTAGAACTCTGTGACCACTTGCAGATTTCTTCCTTAGTGTGAACACAGTGAGATATTTCCAGCCTTTGCATGACTATCTGAAATACAACAGAGTGTGCTAATAGAGAGGGGAACAGAGAACTGAGAGCTGAAACACTAATGTGTGCTAAATTTAGAGATAAGCAGATCATTATAAACCAAGAAGCAAGACCTTTGGAAAATCTGACAGTATTTGAATATAAATTTGCTTATTCTTTATGATTAGGATTTCTTTACCTTTGAGGTAAAGAAAATCTTATGGAAGTAATAAAATATTCTATTTTTTTAATCTATGGCAGAAATAAGACTCAGTTGGAAGCTTCTAACTAAATTTTGATGAAAAACGCATGTCCTTTTTACAAGCTGGCTGTTCACTTTGCCTCTGCACCTAGGAGAGCCCTCAATGTGCCTGTTTTGGTGCTATCTCCATGGTCTTAGAAAAGAACTTTTTCCTTCAAACCAACCTGACCAGTGAAATGAACCTGGGTTTCACACATCCCAGGATATTGCTTCACTTACTGAACCAATACATACACACTCCTACTTTTTTTTCTCCTTTAGATCTTCCATTTAAGGGCTGCAGAGGGGAAACCCAACAATTTTCAAATAAATTTAAAAGGTTTTGTTTGTTTATTAGTGCAGTTGAAACATTCTGAATATAGGAAAAGTTTCCAGGAAACTATCAGCACTACTAAAAATACTTGAGGTGTGTTCATGAAATCCTGTTAAGCTAAATTTCCCTCCTCTAAGAGCCTGGTGTGAAGGAATGCAGCTTTTGTCCCTCCTTTCTTTCATATCTGGTTTCTGAAGTGTGGGAAACAACCAAATTCCTAACACCACCTCTCTAATTTCTTATGCATAACTATGCACATACCACAATTTAAAACAGTGCTTATGATTTCCTCCATTACAGAAGCTGCCATAGTCACTTTATTTCCTCATAGAAATAGTTACATCCTAAGTTATTTATTCCCTTTTTTGTAAATAATAGTAAATGCTTCTTCTGCTAGACAATTCAGATTATTGCTCACCAGGGCCATCAAGTTATGGATGCACTAAAGTGCAGCAGGAATAAAATATCTACCACCTTAGAGCTTATGATGTATCCAAAAATCTTGGAAAGTTTAATAGGCTGTGATATATTTTGCCACTGCAAGTGACTTTCACAACTCGCTGTGCAACAAATGATTTAAGCATTGCCAATCTGTTCTTGGGAATCAAAGGCATTAATTAAAATGCACTTTCTTGATATTTACAATGCCATCCTCCCATAAGTAGAAAGGCAGGGAGAAGAAATCCCTCTTCGGGGTGAACTTCAGCAACCAGGGTGAGAACCAGTTTGAGAAGTTTTTGAAATAACTCTGAAAAAACATCACAGAAGCATTAGTTCAGCATTAAGGTGGTGCATGTGTGTGTCTGGAGATAAAAGGCAGGCTGGGGAACTATGAAGCCATTATTTTAGTCAACTACCATTTTATTTTTCTCATGCTTCTGTTTCCAGCTTTCCTTTTCTTCATCCAGTTTTAATTTAACCTTTATGACTTGTGTAAGAACATTTATGTGAAACTGAAACCCTGCCCTCTGTCAAGAGGATACATCCTGGTCCAAACCCAGTGTTCTTAGCAATTTTAAACATGGTGTGGAACAAAAACAACCCCAAAGGATCTCTTCTGTGCACATACAATAAAATGTACAAACCACTCTATAAAATAATACAGAAACTTTATTTCCTACCTGTCTCACTGCACTGAGACATGATATACTTTACATTAGCTATTATTTCTGCAAATTCTCATTTTCTCTGTCAAATGATGCATGAAAGTGAGAATGGCTACAGCTTAATGGAATAAGCCTCTTATCAGTGCTATATATCAAAGGCATCCCTCTCTGAACACCTAAGGACAGAGGGATCATAAGTTCTAAACCAATTTCACTGGAATTCACAATAGGTCGCTGGGTTTGAGGTTCTGCTGCCTCTGTTTGTTTGTCCCTTGCTGTGGGGGACAATGGTCAGTGTTGTTATTTGCTCTTCACAGGCTTAAGTGTGCTGGAGGTCAGCAGTGGGTTACAGATAAGGAATGATGTCAAGAGGGAATCCTCTGTCTTAAACAAGCATTAGATTTGTCTCTATTGCTCAAGTTTGAAAAAGAAAAAAGCATATTTGAAATAATTTATATAATAATATCAATGATTGGTGCAACAGCATCGACATAATATGAATAATATAATAATAATTGATGCAGAGCAGCCAAAAAGAGGCTGAAAACACATCTTATGTGGCTATTGTCACATAGGCTATGCCCAAAAACCAGCAACACAGGTTTGGGGCAAGCTACAAGGAGTGATGAGGCAGGAGAGGGGAGTAAAAGAGAATTCAAGTCCATGACTACCTTGACCTGGGCTGATCTCCTCAGCATCTCTTCTGTGGTAACAGCATTTTGTAGCTGCAAGGCAGAAGGCATGATTCAAGTACCATCCTGGAAGAGAGGCAAACAGGATGGGTTTGAAGGGTTATGAAGGGTTGTGTCTTTCATTAATGAAAATCAAGTAACAACTATTTATAACTTGCCTTTGTAGAGGGCAGAGGGAAGTCCAGGGCTCTGTTAAAGGTTTCAAATGGCACAGTAAGAATTAATTCTGGAAACTTTTCATACATGTCCTCTTTTTGCACATTGTTGAAAGCCAAACTTCAGCTGTCATTTTCTTTAATCATACCAAGCTTATGATGTTGTGGGAGAAAGTGAGTCTGACTGAAAGTGTTCAGAGGCTGCCTACTATTACTATTAATTACTATAATTCCCTTTCCAAAGTCCCACTTTCATTATAAAGCTGCATCTTAGCTCTACAGAGATTTAACTTATACAACCTCTGCTTCATCTTAATTGCACCCTCTTTTGGATTCAGTCAAGTGGAATTTGTTTCCTTTTTCATGGGAAGATGATTATGTTATTATATTGACTTTTCATATTTTTCATACTTTATATGATGTTTTCCTTGTCTTGAGAAAAGGGCTGTGCCCACAACGTAGTTTATGCTCCAGAACTTTTGACTTCAATCTAATTTTTTTTTGTCATTTTGTGGTCATTCTGTGACACTGCATTCATCTGGGATGATTTTATCTTAGCAAATTCCAGCAGCATTAAGATAAATCAGAGAAAGAGTGAATTATTTCAATGAAACTTGACAAAATTTCAGAAAAGCTAGTAAATATCTTCATTTTTTAAGAAGCTGGACAAACAGATTTCAAAGAGTTTCTACCTTTTCAGCAGAATAGTCCTGTAACACTGTGCTCATGAGTATTCAGCTCACAGGTGAAGCAGCATGAGCAAGAATGGGACACAGATGGAAAAGTGCTGACAGAGGCAGCTGTACAACTTCCTAGGTATGAAGGGACAGTACAGCTGGAGGCACAGAACTGATATTAATTCAATTTTTCTTTGCGAAGCCATGAAGGTTTTATTTTTCTAACCCTTTATTCTCAGTTCAAAGAACATTTGACAAGGGCTGACTCGGTGAACCAATCTTTTTTGTGTGATTTATGGAATCAAGTCATTAATCTTTAAACCTGGTGATATAAATTGAATCTTCAAGGTATCATGAATTGCTGAATATTATATTATTTTCCAGTTTTAAAAGTTCTGAAGCAGACAGCAAACCCAATGCTATATGATGAATGCTATCAATTACACAACACAAAATCAGCACTTGATCCTATAGGTTATATTGACTTTGAACCTAAGTAAAGAGGACCTGTAAACTGCAAATTCAAGAGTAGTGCAACCAGATTAATAAAAAAGGCTGAGTGTGATCATAGATATTAGCAATAAATACTGAAATATTTCCATCATGTTTAATGTTCATGCTTTGTCTATTTCAAACACTTCTGAACTTTGCTATTCTGTTGAAAATGATGAATTATTTTGTCTCCTGTCCACATTTCCAGAAATGGCTGACAATCAGCTCTCCTTTCAAAAGCCACATTATCTCTGCAGGTGACGTTGCCTTGCCAGTTCAAGGATAACAAGTGAGAATGCTGTAATGAGTAAAAGAACTACAGCACTTAGCAGAATCCATGGAAAGCTGGTCAAAAATACCAGTCAGTCCACTGCATTAAACAAGAAATAAATAGATATATTTGGGGAAAGGTGCAGAACTACTCCATCCTCATCAGTATCTTAGCAAAATCCATACTTGTCTCAATACCTCATTACAATGACATCGCAGCAGAGAGAGCATAACTCCATATTTAACTTAGTTGTTCAAAGCCAATACTCATTGCTCACACCCCATTTCCTTTCTTCTGCAACTCTAGCTCCAAGGACTTTACACTGAAAATGAGATCAGAATCCCACTTCCCAAAAAATAAAAAAAAAAAAATCCAAAGCAATGAAAGCCATAAAATGCAATTTAAGGAGCACCAAATTGCAGCCACAGATCTGTTGAATTAGCAAAGTGTGAAGAAAATGAAGCCCATGTTTGCTGGAGGATGTTTAGCTGCTTTTCACTGTCAGGTAACTGAGTCTATTTTATTCTGGTCCATGTGTCTTTCAGGAACCACACACCTGGATCAGCTTCTCAATGCAAGTTACCAATTTTAGCTGGCAAATAGAATAATGATGGAATAATAAATAACCCCCTATTTTCACTTCTCTACTTAATTTACTTCCCCATCCCTACTCTCAGCTACCTTTTGGCCCCCTTTCCACCTTTTTATCCACTCTGTCTCTCAATTTCTAATTGGTTTCTGCCTCTGGTAAAGGCCACTAGAAACTCTGGATTCTCAATGAGATTACAAATCTCTCCAAAATTTCAATCAGATGCCCCAGGATTGTGACTCCTCCTGCCTGACTTGAAGCTCACCTGAGGGAAGGAGTGTACCTGCTCTCACACAGGGGCTGCTGCATCTCACTTGTAACTCCAGCAGAAAAACATGAAAATCAATAGTTTCAAGGAGATGTAAATCTTTCGGTCAGGAGCTTCCCCTCAGCTGTGCCTAAGTGTCTGCCTGGTTCTAACCAAAACCTTTTATCTTCCTGCCTTGCTCCAGGCTTGCAGACAGTGCATCTATCTAGAATCCAGAAATAAGGAGTATGGATGTAAAGCTGCTCTTCTTTCCCTGACTTGCTGCAGTGACTAAACACTGATTATAAAAAGTTTTAAAAATATAGAGATTTTTTTTTCTCTATCCCTCTGATTTCAGTAGGGATTTATCAGGGGTCAGAGGACGGGCAATCAAGCATTAGTGTAAATTAACCAGGTTGAAGTAGGAAAACCAGTTACAGGCTGGTCACCTGAGCTGATCCCAGTCTTGCTGTAAATCAAAACAAACAAACAATAAATAAATGCAACTGAAGACAGAGGATTTCCATTGCCTTATAGTGGTGGATTTGGTCTCCAGCACCCAGTGCCTCACTGGTATCACCGTGTGTGATCACTTGATGCCTGTGCATGGAGATTTAGCAAACACAAGGCTTTTGTTTCACCTCACAGAAACATAAATTGGCATTTGGGCTGGAGAGTCAATGGGCAGTCAAGCTGAAGGGGCAGCAGGCTGAGAGCACCAGAGGAACGAGCAGGAAGAAGAGAAGGCAGCTCACTGCAGTCAGGGGTGCTGCTCACTTGTGCCCCTGTGCTGTCTCTTTTTTATCATCTCACAGACTTCCTCCTGCTGTCTTCATTATTTATTTTTGTAACTATGACCATCACTCTTTTACTTCAAAATAATCTCTGGGTTATCTGAATTTGAGAAAAATCTACTTTTCTCCTAATGAGTTACCTGGGTGTGGATCACCCCTGGCTGGATTAGAAAGTGGAATGTATTTTTAGTTCTGTCAGGAGAGATCTTTCTGTGGTCACTGAAAACAGCACAAGCACTCTATTAAATAAAGTGTGATATGACTTAATTCTTATTCCTAAGTGTACCAACATGAACATCTGGCAAGCTAGGACAGTAATTAATAATATCTGTAAACAATATTATTTGTTTTGATTACATTCATAACTCTGAACCACCACTGATGGAATTGCCAAAGTAAACAAGTTTCTTTTTTTAAACTCTTTCTCCATGTTCATATAGCCCTGATTTCTTCAGCTGCTGACATTTTATAAATGTCATAGTTTATGAGGAAATAATAAAACCCCAGGTAACATCACACAACACTGTGACCTTTAGCTGAGGGATTGCTCTAAGTTCTTTAGTAAGCTCAGTAAAGAAATTTGGAGGTGAAAATTCAGGTTCTAGGAAGTAATTGAAGACTTCAAAGGTCATAGCTTTTCTGTCTGTGAGTCAGACTCAGAAATATCTTTTTTTTTTCTAACCTGAAGCTTGGGATTTGATTTTGCTAACAACCTACTTTAGGAACAAATGATAAATGGCTTTAACTGAAAATCTGGAGATTTTCGTTATTATTTGGAACTGAATTTGTTTATAGTGACCAGCCTAGTCAAACCTAAAGGCATTCCCACTGTTAGGGTTTTTGCCTAGGTAAATAGATTTTGTGAATATTTCCACAACAGTATTTCTGGTAGATCCTCTTAACAGGTACACACTGGCATTTAATGAACCAGTCCCAAACCATGGTTAGACAAAAACGGATTTTGCTGGTATTTAAAAAAGCTTATCAGAATCACTTGGAAGACATTTGAATTCTGTCATAACTTCAATAGGTGTTTTGACATTTAAAGGTGTTATCCTAACTTATCTGTCAGGAAATTGGAGGAAGAATCCTCCTCTAGAAAGAATATCTGTTCCTCTTCCCATGGGCCTACTCATGTGTATCCCAGCAGAATTACACAGATTTTTAATCCCCAGACTTCAAGAATCCAGGAGAGAGCACCAGTTTAGTTTATACTGCCTAGAAAATGGAATTGGACACAGAATGTCAAGCCCTTTAGATTTTCTCATTGGACAGACATGAAAATGCTGCTCACTGCTCAAACAGTCCCACCTGAAGCTGCATGAAATGTGAAGTTACAATCACCAGAAGCAGTAAAACTACAAACAGCTGAACAATTAATACTTAGCCAACAAATCACTATGGGTAGAAAAAAGAGAAAAATTAGCATATTGATAAAGGAAGTTAAGGCAGTGCAGACTTCAAATGACTACAGTGATAGTGCCACAAAGGCAAGAATAGTCACAGTTTTTCTGTGTGCTGCATTTGAAATAAAAGCAGGAGGAACCACACATCCTCTGGGAATCTGTGGGAATGGAAACTTTGTTTTAGGTAGCACATGAGACATTGGACAGCTTCTTCCAAAATGAAGCATTACTAACCCCAGAAAAAGCAGAGGAGATACCCAATGTAAATGTTTGTTGCAACAACAGAAAATTTCATAGAGATTGGTGACACTGGAAAAAGCAAATGGCAGCTCACTGCTACAGAACAGTTTTAATTTTGTTCAAATGGTCTTCAACCCACAACTTGTGCTTTAATACCCCTTGGAGGAGAAAACATAAATTGTATGTTTGGGATAGAACAGGAAGTCTGACATACACTCAGTGCTTGTCCTGGACAATCACTTCAGTGTGAGCTCGTGGGAGAGTTGTGGTCTAAGTCACTGTGTCTGAATTCAGGTATAAACAGAGGTATTTTCTTGCCTGGATGCACAGCTCCTTCCCATTCCACCATGACTTCCAATAGATTAGCTCCTCACTTTCAGAAAAAAAGGGGCAATACAGAACATGGAACAAAAAAGTAATTCACACTCAGCCTAAGGTTTAAATGACTCCATTTGGCCCCTAGAAGATCTTGATCACAATTCAAAAAATCCCAACAACTGACAAATGGTGAAAGGAGCTGTTTGATCAAAGTCAGCACTTTGTTGCAGGTCAGCTGCTGGAATGGTGTGAATTGTGACCCTCCTGGTACACACACTTAGGAGCACTGTTATAATACTGATAGTTTTATAAGAGAAAAGAAAGCATTTGAGCAGTTTGTCATTCCTACTCCAATGAGATATCAATGTTACTGGTGATGTGAGCACTGGGGGTCTCTGAACTCTCAAAGTTGTGCTGCATTTAGGTAAGGACTGTGAAATCAGGTCTAAAATAAATATTGAATTCAAAAGTATTTTTAGCACATGGAGAAATATCTCAGTAGTAGGTCACTTGATAACTCCATAGAGAAATTTAAGTGTTTGGGTGAATTAATGCATCCTGTTAGTATTGCAAAAAAAGTAACCATTGCCTCACTATAAATGTCTCTGAATTGTCATGGCACCATTTTCTAACACCATTTATTACAAAGTATCACCAAGCCATCAAACTTACCAGCTTCGTGTGTCATGCACTATAATCTCCTAGTGCCTGAACTGTAGGAAGAAATTTCTGTAAAATCTGTCACTATGCTAAAAATTCCTCTTCTAAGTCATTCTCCATTCACATTTATGAGTGTCTTTTTCTGCAGCTCATACTTTCAAATTTATTGTCCAGTTGCATTTTTTTTTTGGTCCAAAGCCACAGTTTGTGCTTAGAATGCTTTCACATGTCATTGCTGCTTGGACCTCAGGAAAATGATCTATCACTACATCTCAGTCCTCCACCACCTACATATATAATGGATTTTAGAATAAAAGATTCATCAGAAAAAGAGTAGATGAAATAAGAGGTTTGCCTGTTAATAAGGGACCTCTTGCACTCACAGAGAATAATTTTAGGGAAAAGCCTATTTTATACCCAGATATAACTATCTCTTCTTTAACTCTTGAAAAAGAAATTTATTCCAGTTACCTGCTTTTAGATGTAAAATCCACACAAAATTATGATTATGATGGTACAATAAACAACGTTACTACTGATAAATAAAGGCTTTGCCAATGTAAAAAATGTAATTTTTTAAACTCAGCATGCAATGATTCTGAAAGACAGCACAGGATTTTTTCTCTACAGGTTTTGCAGTGTGACTCATTCATAATAACCTTTAATACTCTCCAACAAAAATCTGCTAAAAATTATTCTGTCATATGAAAGAAAATTTTAAATACACTTTGCAGATCTAGCACCTAAAGTTTATAAATTCATTTTTTCTAGAGTCGTATTTTGCACTTGTATTGCACATCTTAAAGAAAAAAAAATTGGGGTGACCTCACAGACACTGCTGATGTCAAGATCAAGCCACAGTTGTGACTGAATCCAGTAATTGCTGGGCACTGAAAAGAAGTAAGACATCAGATTTCCTATGTAGAGCAGCATGTGGAAAGTATTAATTAGAAGTTATTAGGAACCTAATCTGAGGGTCATTTAGGAAAGGTCAGGTGAAACTATTTCAAAGAGGAAATAGAACCCGAATCCTCTCTGCTTCCTTCTTCCATCATTAAGCACTCATTATGAGACTTGATGAAGGGAAGTGTTTGAAATCCTGCAATGAGTTCCCTCAGCCTGTGCAGCAGCTGCTTAAAGATTGTTCTGCAGTAGATTGAGCCATCTAATGAGATGGTCTGATAAAGATTTCAGGCAGTAGGAATTGTGTTCTTCAAAAATCCTCAAAGACTGAATTCTCCTCCGTGTTCAGATTTTTTTTTGTGAAGAGAGAAAATGATGAATTCCTACACAAACCCATTTATCCCTGAAGGAAATTAGCTTTGGAAGGGCCAGGGATCAGGAAAGTGGAATTCTCTATTGAAGATTCACTAATAAGAGAACCTGTTCAAGGTATTTCATTACTGCTTTGTTCTCATTCTTGAGGAAATCTCGCAAAGATTTGCTGCAGCAGCAAAGCAGTGCTCTGAAGCAGCATTGGGGGGCCTGAATTTTTCCTGTGGGCCATTGAGAGGTCTCAAGGTGGGAAGATGGAGGTCTGATAACAGAGTTCCTATTAGGGCCCCTGTTTCAGGAGGCTGTGGATGGAAGTGGAAATCTCTGCTTATCTCCTCACTGATCCATTAAATCCTTCTGTGGTTCACTGATCATGGTTGAGGGTAACTTCAGAAAGTTACTGTGGTTTGTAGGGGTTAATGGCTTTGATTCCCCAGTGCATCAGAGGTTTGGGTTTTTTACTGCAAATGAGGCAGAAGCCAGCAGCTATGGGATCCAGAGGGAATATCCCTGGATCACTTCAGTGACACTTCTGGCTGCAGTAACTTCCAGCTGTGGCTGGAAGAAACATGACCAAGGAAGAAAGGATGTACTTTGGACTCCTTCCTAAAGAAATCCTTTAAAAAAGGATGTCCTCCGTGGCCTGCTAAGGATTATAAAATAGACTGCAGCCTACTTGGCTGACAGTAACACCTGGTTCCCATTTACTGAGCCTGTGGAAAAGGGATCACTCCATAAACTTCACATTCTGCATGGCTCCAGTCACAAGTGTGAAACATTAAAGCCTCCTCAGAGCTGATGCTGCCTTTCCTCTCCAAATCTACTCTGTCCTTGCACCAAACCACAGATTTGAATCACTCCTCCAATTCCACAGTGCAGAGGTAATTAATTTGCTTCTCTTGGGAGTTACTAATTTCTGCATAAGATCTGTAAATATTTAGAAGAGTAATCTTAAGAAGGGGAATGTGTGCTGCTGTCCTTCCCAGCCTTCCGGTGCAAGGGAACGTTTTAAATGACGTTATTTTTATTTTCCATTTTATGTTCTATTTTTGCTACATTAAACAATCCAAAGCAGTTCAGATTGGCTTCCACTTGGTACCACGTACTTGTTGAGGTGTAAAATTGAAGGAAACTCAAAACCAGCCACTTAAGCTGTCTGCTCAAAATAGTTTCTTTTTGTAATATTGTAAGCTTTTCAAAACACTTCAGTATAAAAACATCTAAGTAATGGACATTAAAATGTTTATTTTTTTAAAAGTAAATTCAAAGTTTGAAAAGATGAAAAAAGTCATTTTTAATTTCTTCCTATTTTCCTCCAATTAGGACAAAAATACCTGTGCATTCAGCTCTATAAACTCATCAATACAAACCTATGGAAAAAAGGTATTTAAGGAGCAGACATTCTCCTGGCACATAACTTCATTCTCAGCTTACTCATAATTTATGAAGAAAAGAGCTTTCACTGTCTCCCAAGTGCAAGAGCCATTTCAGTACACAGCATTTTGTCTGAAACAGTGACATTACTCAGTCTCGAATGCACCACTGAAACAGCCACTTCTGCTAAACATTTGCAACAATTATTTTTTGAATGACATTCAGAGATAAACCAAAAAAATATAAAAGTCCCAAATCAATATAAAGACTTTGAAAAAAGCCTCAGCCTTTGGTTAAGAGTTTTCAATTGCTGGCAGCACAAACCATTTTTTTTCCTGGAGAAGCATCTTTGTCTTTCTCATAATTACCTTAAGAGTTTTATCCCATCTTCCTCTCCAAATGCTATTCGTATTTCCAGATTTTTCCTCAGAGCTGTCTGCAGAAGAATTCCACTTGACTAAGATTCTGAGAATTTAAAATATGGTTTCATTCTGATTCTAAAAGAAAACATTATAAACTCCATAAAGGAAATTCATTTAGCTGAAGATGATTTGTTTTGCTCCAAGCAGGTGATTTTTTAACTTTTGGTATATAATATATTTTGGTATATATTTGGTATTATAACACAAAATATGCCCTATATGATATTATACTCTATATATAATATCTAGGAAATATGTAACACTGGTATTATAAGTTAAAAATACAAAAAATTAAAACTTGTTCTAAGAAAAGTAATACTGTTTGTAACATGTTTTAACATAGAATAACCTATGGTTTCCAGGCCAGATGTTTATTTTTTCTTGAAACGCATTTCTAAGAATAAACCCCTGCTTTTAACTGAGGATCTCAGTTCCATTTGAGCATCACAGAAAGAGCTGGGATGCATTTCCTGCGTGCTCAGTGAGGACCTCCTGCCACTGCAGTGCAGTGTCTGCTTTAAGGTGTCCTGTACAGACATGGCCACACCACATCTGCAGCTGTCCCCTGCCAGAGTGGGATGATTTCCAGATTTCCCATGGGAAACCTGGGTGTAACCTTTAAAAAATATCCCACTCTCTGGTGGCTGAACTCTGCCTGAATTCAGATTCCTACAATAATTCCCAGCTATGGAATCCTTGGAGAGGTTTTCACATAGGGCAGGTCATAGAACCAGCCTGACAAGCTTCATGTGGACAAAGCCACTGTTAGTTCCAGTGATTCTTAAATATTCTGGAGATATCACTGTGTGAATGTCAAAGCAAAGTGCGACAAGAAAAATGTTTGTCTATTCTACACAATGCTGTTATTACATTGATTTTTTCCCCAATTTCCTCTTTTTCAGAAATCACTTAAAGTCTTTCATGTTTCAAATATTGCACTCCACACTCTTTTCTGAGTGACAATTCCATCTCCCTCACAATGTTCCTTGCTTGACTTAATACAAAAGCATAACCAGCACAAAGATATTGATAGTGAGAATGGCTTTTCAATAAGGTATCTTAATGCATTTAAAGCATTTTTAATGGTTTGTTTAGTGGAACTTATCAATATTTATGTATAAACTAGATATTCTTAAAATGTTTGTACTTACCCTTTCAGAAACCATTGGATCCTTTGACAATTATTCAGGGAACATCAGGCACTGCTGTACATACACTTATATTTACTGTGCTCCATCACCATTCATCTGTTTGCCTTAAAATGAGACATGGGAAGGGAATTATGAAAAGTTACAAACTTGGAGTAAAACAAAAACAAACCCTTTTTTTTTTTTTTCCAAATGATGATTAAGCATCCTCCTCCTTCCAGGAACTGCTCACTCATGGTATGCAACCTGCCCATGGGAATATTCCAAAGATCACAGTTGTCTCAGTGCCACCCACCAAACCTTGCACATTGCAGCAGACAGACATCCTTCAGGTCCATCTAGCAGGAAACCCAGCTTAATTATTTCATTGTTTTGGTTTTCCTTAAGCCATTGGAACTTTGCTAGTTTCATTTTTTCTGCCTCTCAGGGAAAAATCTTTACACCAAGAGAGTATAAGATGCATCCTTGAAACATTAAATACCTAGAGATTCTACCATAAATCAGGAAAACCTTCACTACCCTTCACATAAAGATTTATAATGGGCCAGTAAAGAGTGTGAACAGAGAGTCTATAAAGCTACAGCTCCTCACAGCAGCTTTTGAATGTTTACCCCTTTATCCACAGCAGCCTGGAGATAGAGGATGCTGTGTTTGCATGTACAGGCACCTGACAAAGATGAACATTTTAGTCCCAGGGTTACATTCTCTACTTCCACTGTTCTTCTCAGACAAATTTTTTTTTTTCCATTAAAACCACTATTTCTACCTAGTGCACTTCCATCTGAATTTTCTTCCCATGCCTGCCTACCCCTTCTCCATTAATGCAAGCTGCTTTTTCATTTGGCTTCTGCATTGCACTTTGGGAATGTTCTCCATTCTGCCTGAAATAGCTTGGATTTTTGCAAAGTGTTCTGTTATGCCACAAAGACAAGTTTTGATGCCGTGGTACTGTCCCCAAATGAAAGATTAGGACTCTTTGAAAAAGTTCCCTGTGTGGCATCCTCGTGCCTGTCACCAAACAGAAGAATTTGTTGGGTAGAAGATGTAAGCAACTGTATGAGGAGTGATTTGTTCCACAAGATGTCCCAGTGTGACAAGTCCTGTCAAAGTGAAGATCATTTTCAGTTATCAAGGTAACACCTGTAATCTAAATAGTGATTAGGCACTCCAAAGAGAATGGGTCATCAGTTACATCCTTGGAGGTAGAAACAAATTCAGCATGGTTTTAATAAGGTCCAGTTTTCCACTACTTGGGAGGGGAATTTCCCTCTATTTCAGAAGGACAATGAGTGCACTCCATGGCCACTCATCTTAATTAGGAGAGGCACTCATGTTTTCAAAAGCCCAGGAATCTTATTTCTCCACAGAAAACAAGGCAAGTGTTCTATTAGCTTCAGGAATCATAATCCTGTCATTAATGTTTTTATCTACAGAGTTTAGGCTGCTTTATTTTACTACACATAAACCAACACATCACAGGTTTGACAGTGGTTGGATTGAGCAGACAGACACACATTTTTAGACAGATTAATGAGAGTTTTTATGAAGGAGAGAGCTCATTTAGGAATTATGTCTGAGGCTGTATTGTAAAGCTTTGTCTGTACCAGTGCATTAAAGGTGATAAAATATTTAGAACTACTTTAATGAATCTATTCTTATCTGTAAAAGAAAAAGAGAGAGGGCAATTCATGCAGTTAGTGCTTAATGGAAGAGGTCTCTGTGCTGATGTGTACTGTTTTGTTAACCTCCCTCCAGTTAATTCATTAGCTGGTACTGAAAAGCCTCTCACAAGACATGGGAAGAAATTTTCTCCTGTAAGCCAGGCCCAATAATTGACAGAATGAGCTGCCCTGGGTTGATACTGGTTGATAGCAGTATCAGCCATGCTTCTCTCTGTCATCTGCTGTACACTCAAGATCTTATAGGTGTACTCATTTGTCAACCCTTTCTTTTATAGAAGAAGAAAAAAATAAAGTGGGAAAACCACAGATAAAGCAGTGCAAACACTGCACAAATTGCAGATAAAATAGAGGGCATGTTGACTTAAGTAAAAGGGTTTTTCATTAGCTCTGATAAAAAAATGAGGGTTTTTTCATTAGCTTCAGTGGCAGTGCTTTTATTCTAAAACAGATTTTACTGGAAGATTCACCTCTACTGCCAAATTCACCTCTACTTTAGCTGAGAAAGACTAGGAAAAGCAGTTCCTTTTCCTCTCATTTGGCTCATTCTCTTCCAACAATGTGTTTTCTGGTGTTTAAAAGTCATACTTCTTAAAATTTACACTATACTTATTCCATATTTTTATTAATTTTCAGCAATGAAGCATGGTACACTGGACTTTCTACTCAAATATTACTGGATTCTCTTCTATGAAGAGAACTGCTGGATTCTTTTCTATGTGACAGAAATGTCTTAATGGCATTGAAAACCATAATTTTTTTCACATTAGAGCAAAGCATGCTGTATCACTAAAGCAAGGGACTGAGAGGTAAATGATCAGGGTCAGCTGTGGGCAATTCATTTAGAACAGCCTTCCCCAAGACCCCAAGACATTAAATCAGGCAGCCAATTTAGATTTCACATATGCAACACCCATGAAAATCAGGTCAGTCATCTGAAGTGCCCCTATCCCAGTTTATCACACATGCTTTGTGAGATAATGTTAATTTCTGTGACAGTATTTCTCCCTATTTAAGATTAAAAATGTCTTGGATCTTTCACAGAAGTATCTAATATGGGTTAACTAATTAATTTAATGCACAACTATTACTTAGTAATTAAACCTCTTAAAGATCCACGGATGAGAGCTGCTAATGAAACTCTGTGCTGAGAAATGTGCAGTTGATGGAAGAAGTAGCAAGCAGTTCCAATGAGGTCCCAACATACATCACTCACTTCTCACTGGGTATATTTATAATAATCCATTTGGATTGGAAAAATAATGGTAACAGGTATTTCTTCTTTCATGACTACAAGCAAGAAGGGTGAAAATATTCTGCTCATCCTGTTGCTGCAAATTGGGACACTGAATGGCTGACAAGTGCATTTCTGTGTGAAAGAAGGCATTAAAGGTTTAGAAAGATTAGAGAAGAAGCTGATTTAGGGTGTAACATTATCCTCTGACCTACTACATATAATGAGTAATGTGTTCTAAAACTGGAGAGCATGTCCAGGCAGGATGTGGAAAGGTTATGTCTGAATGATGCAGCATTATCGATTGCTGACTATTCAAGGCAGATTCCAACAGAAAGACACTTCCTGTATTTTTTAAGCTCTTTGTCTCCCACTTCCTACAAATATGCAGTTATTGAGAAAAATATTTTCTACCACTTTGTTGAAGAGTCATGGCACTTCACCTAACTAATGACTTTTTAAAAAATAGCTAAAACTAGCTGCTGTCATAAAAAGTCTGGGTTTTACAAGTTTAAAATTCGAAGTTGAATACTGTAGGTCCCCCTTTTACATACAGTACTCCTCATTTAGCAAGCAGAGATCTTATCTGTGCCCTACAGATGAATTTGGCCTCAAGCAGGCTGTGCCCACAAGATATCAGTGTAATCATGTCTAATTATTTTACCAGTGCCTACAAAACTGAAGAATATTTAGGTTGAATCCTATTGAGGATAATGACCTTGATCAGGACTTTAGGACTACACCTCACCCTGGAAAGCCTTTGATGCACAGGCTGAAGGAGATTCCAGTTCAGTTTTTCCCCACTTGAACTGTCTTTGCTGAGCCAAGACAGCAGAGAAACCTTTCCTCACTTCTATTATCAAACAGGAACTTGTAAAACCTTAGGCTTGGAAAACAAGTGCAAAAGTTGCAGCAGCCTCTCACAAGTCTTTTTGAACACTAACCAGTGCCTAACACCCCAACACATTAAACACTCTCTCTCTCTCCCTATTTCCTCTATAGTTGCAAGAACAGCACTTTAGAAATCAAACAACCTTTTTGTACACTCTCTCTTTTCACTTGAAATCAAGCCCCAAAACTTTCTGTCAAACCAAAGCATTAGTATGAAAAGCCTCTCCACAGCTAAAAGCTGTGTGATATATTTACATCATGAGGCCACAGTGTTAATTGTTTATAGCAGTGGAGATGATTTTGCTGTTTGCTTTCCTGATCACCACGTCTACAGAAAATTCACAATGGCTATTGCATTATGTAAAACTGTGTTCAATAAAACCTTTTTATTTACATTTTTTTCCTAATGTACATTGGACAGAGTTAATGTGAAATCTGCAAACCAGTGTCACATCCCTAGTTATGTTTCCATGTAATTAATTCAAATATCAGATATAATTAGAAACTACAGAAGTGAAAGAACATTCTTCTTCCTGGTTGAGGTAGGTCAGCTCTGTCCCAGCTGAGACATCTTAACCCTTCAGATAGAAATATTTGAGGATCCTTCCTTGAGAAGTGTTATAACATAGAAGGATTTTTCCCCATACTGGATCATGCAGTATTTAGTTATAATTTCTGGAATTTACCACAGTATATAATGCAGTATTGGAAACCATCAATGAGATAGTAGAGGGAAAATGTGCTGTTTCATGATCTTTTAGCTGACATGGTGGACTGGGTTCTCTGATAATTAACTGTGTGATTTTGTTTTAAAGGACAGTTGAATGGAAACAGTACCCTGAAAAAACCCCACCCATAGAGAAAAAAGCAGCTGAGGAGGAAACACCATAAAGTAGCACCTTCCATCTACAAGGCACAGGCATCACTAAAACCTCAGCATCTAAACAGACAAGAGCTTCAAAACCTTCCATCCTCTTCAAATCCCAACAAGTGGGAGACTGAAGTACTTTTGTACATTAGAACAGAGATAGCTTTTAAAAATGAACATAGAAGTGTGTAATGCAGAGAAGTGCCTGCTAGCATTTGGGAAGCACAGAGGATAAATTACAGCAATATGATGGCATAGTTAGATGGCAATATGATGGCTGAGTTAGGCTTAGATTTTCTTTCTTTCTTTCTCTAAACCAAGGGATTTTTTTCAGTAATGGCCAGCAGACTCTGTCCATGACTTCATGGGAAAGGTTCCTCACCTCCACTAACACCTACAGAGATACAAACAACTACACCAGTGAGGGAAGGGATTTACTCAGTGGAGGCCAGAGTTTAAAATGCTGATACCACCACAACCTGCTCTGTGTTCCTGATGGGCCAGCCCGAGCACTGACAGCCACTTCCTGCAGTGAGGTGATCACTCTCTGCCTTCAAATCATATTTAGTCAGCTTAACACCAAAACATAGTGTGACACTTCCACCAGTGCTGCGTCCCTCAGCATCCAAACACTGCTTAATTGCCACAGCTGACAACCTGAGATGGAACTACCGGTTTCACACAATCACAACTGCATCTTTGGATTGCTTTAAAAACAAACAAGCAACAAAAAACCCACCCAAAATCACAAAGAGCCCAGAGGGGAAAAACAAAACAAAACAAAAACCCAACCCCAACAAACAAACATCCCAAACAGCTCCAGAAAGAAACCAGTCAGACACAAAAGAAAGACTGATGGGAATACTAAAAATTCAGTGATAAGGGAGCTCCATAAAGTAGGAATTGCTCTTTTCATTCTGGAGTGCAAAGAAACTTTGGGCTGCATGTCACTGAATATTGGGGTTTTAGACCCATGGCCACATAACTGTCCAGTTGGGCACTTGCAGGCTGTTACAAAACCCCAGGTGAAATAAAACAAATGTAGTTTCTTTGGATCTTTCATAATCCACTGAGGATTACTTCATGCTGTGCCACAAAATTTAGGCTTGAAAGAAAATAAGATACATGTAAAAGGAAATTTATTAGTATTAAACAACGAGAACCTTAATTTCAATATCTTTATCTAAAGAATGTTTTAAAATGGTGATAGAAAAGCCAAAGTCCATAAATCTGGATTCAGAACAATAAATCTCCTAGCAATGATCTACAGATAATTGAAAAAAATTCTCAGCAGTTTCAACAAACAGTAAATCAGGCTTGAGTATATTTGTAGATAATAAACTTCTTTATATGTATTTCCATAGATATGCATATTTTTTATCTGTATTTTTATACATTCAGAAGATGAAAGAGGTGGGAAATGCTACTTTCTGGGTTTTTTCCCATTCATTTTCTCTCTCTTGCTAATCAGTTCCCAGTGATCTGACTGTGAAAATATCACCTTATTTTTCTCCAATGAGATTTATTTCTGAATACAGCATCACAGATCTGGAGAGGGTAGGGAAAGCTAACTGAATCACCAGTTCTGAATGCAAAAGAAATCCCAGACATGCCAGATTCTAATAAAGACCCCTAGCCTCAACAGAATGGAGGATTCTTTTGCCTTTCACAAATTCTTTCATTAATTAAACACTCAACCTAATAGGTAACACAATTCTAGAGATGATTTTTTTTCAAGTCTACTGCCTGTTTTAAATTCAAAGAACACAGAAAATAGTATTTTTGCTTATGAGTTGGCAAAGCTCCTGGCATAATGGGAATATAAAAGCAAAATGTAGGCTCTTCCTGTGAGCACTGGGGCTTTGCATAACATGTTTTACATATTAAGCAATACTGACAAAGTGATATTTTAAATCCACAAGACCCAGGCTGGTGTTACCAGTTGTCCTATGAGCAGCCTTTCTCTGAGCAGTTCCAGGAGCATTATTTGAGTTCTACATGCACAGGTGGGAATAATTCCAATCAGCTGATCAGAGTCTGTTTTTCTAAGTGCTGGTATGAAATTCTCTCAATAAAAAAAAACACAAAAATGCCCTATGTTGAAAGCCTGAAAGATTAGGTCCAGCTAGCAAATAAAACTTTAACTGAGCAACATTTAGAGAGAAAGATAAAGGATACCATGAAAATCAGTTTGCATCTTGTTTTTAATGTAGAAATTCTGCTCTACTTTGATTAGGCATTCAAACAACTCTGTTGGCCTTCTGACATTTCTAAACTAACTGGAAAAATAGAAAAGATGGGAACAATATGATTGTATTTTAAAGCATAACTTCCTCAAATCCACCTCATGCAGTTATTTTTTGGTTCGTTGTTTTAGTTTGTGGTTTTGTTTTTTTTTTTCCTGTAAGAAGTATTTTATGAATAGAACTGATCTCTTTAGAAATATGCCATTAATGGCATTTTAATTACATTTATAATACAGAACAAGGCTAATTAAAGAGGGCAAAAAATTGATCTTTACCAGTGTTATCTTTATACAGCAATAGGTAACTGCAGCTTCATTAATATGTAATTTTAATTTACTACTGTCCATTTTATCAAGCACAGTTGATTAACAGGAAGACTGAATGGATTTCCAAATTTACATCTCGGTTGCCAGTTGGCAATAATTTTGTGGGATGTGATTTCCACAGCAGTTTCTGCTGTGTGCAATAAACCTGTTATCACTGAGAAGGTAAACTCCTGTACATGCAGGCTCTCAAACTGGAAGACACTTAAACCTTGCCCCTAAATCTTTGCATTTTGCCAAATTTATTTTGTAACTTTATTAGTGGCAGGCAGCATAATTCTGCCTGTGTCACTGCATCCAACACATCCCAATCCATGTCCTGAGCACAGCATTTTCAAAGAATGCTTTCTTTTCAAATACTTCCTATGAACTTGATCTCGTTTAGTTTAGAAAAGGTATCTGGGAAGACTTTGCAGCAGTCCACTCAAAATTGGAGGAGTGTGAAAATTAGATACCAGCAGGAAAATCAAGTGGTTTCTGGATTTGCTCAGTGTACAATAAAATGAAGCAGCACATCTGTTACCTTAAAAACAAAGTAAGGCAAAGATCTAACTCATCAGCACACACAGCAGCCTTGCTGTAATAGGGAGGTGAAGCTGTTATTGATGAAGCAATTTATTTCTAAGGACACATGTGAGTTTGCATTTCATAGATAGCAAGATTTAATAACAACTGTATCTCCCCACAGGTAATTGAACATAATTCTTTCATTTTTATCAACAGGGGTGTAATGTTGTCATGTTCCAGCTCCAAGGAATATAACATTAACTTATTATTACCAAATAGTCTACATCAAGTTAATTAGACCTAATAGCTGAGTTAAGTGATAGCACTATGCCATTAGTATTTATGGCATCATGCACTTAAACTCGAATTCTGCAGGCTCTTAATTGGCCTGTAAATGCTTTGTTTGGGATACTCTGGGATTTTCTACTTTCCTGCTAAGAGGTGGATCACAGTTTCCTCAGGCCTCAATGAGTTTAGTCAGTTTTAAGGAAGTGTTTTGCCCTCCCTCACATGGACTACTGTGAAAGGACAGGGTCTGGGAAAGGACAGCATTTGCAATTTCAGAGCTCTTTAACCCCTCTCCAGCACACTGTTAATCCATCCCTTTCCAAGGGATCATATGAGGCTCTCCAGCAAACACTCCCAACAGCACAGCTAAAATACCCCTGTAGGGAATCAGGCTTTTCTGCATAGTACAAAGGACACAGAAGGAAAGCAGCAACTTTTCCTTTAGCCTTTGTCACCTCCAAGGACTTAAACCAACGCTGTGGCTGGGCACAGTTTAGGAGAACTGTCCTCAGAATCCAGGCAGAATTCAGAAGAAATGGAATGCAAAAAATATAGCTAACCAAGTCTGGTACTGCCTGTTTTTATTACCTACACAGAATTATTATTTTTTTAAAAAAAGAAGCTCAATACAATAAGAGGACACCAAATGGGAGAATGGTTGAGGTTGGAAGAACCCTCTGCTCAAGCAGGGTCACCTGGAGCAGGTTTCATGTTGAATCTTGTGTGCTCTGCAGATGATAAAGCATCAATCCTGGAATACTCTACCCTTGTAAGCCTGCTGAAGACTTCAGGACCTTTGCAGCAGATTTCACCTAAGCTCATCTCACCCCACAGTTTCCTGAATTTGGATTTACAACTCAGGCCAACACTAGAAGTAATTCTGAGAACAACACACAAAAAGGAAAGACTTTTTGTGCAAAACCATGCATTGCTTTACCAGGATGAGCAAGTTAATTACACAGCTCCCAAATGTCATCCTTCTGGTAATTTAGCTTGCTTTGTAAGAATGTTGGTTTTTGCTAACAGAGTAGAGGTGAAGGGTCAGGCTTTGCTATGCTCCATATACTCAACAAAGAATAAAATGCTAAAGTATAAACACATTTCTGATCATCACTGTGCACTTGGGGGCTACAGAAGATGTCTAAAGCATTACTGGTGCTGTGAGGGGGGAGTGAACCACCCCTAAAATCAGAAGCTCTGGTGACCTGAAATTCAGCATTAGAACGTTTTGCCCCTAACTGCAACCAAAGACTGACCCAAGAAAGGGTTTTGCAGTTAGGCCTAAGAACTGACACACTGTGCATGTCAAAACCTCAGAGAAGCAGCAGCCAAAGGCTCAGGTGTTGTAGAAAAACCCCTCTTAAAATCTCACTTACAAAACGTGAAATGAAATAGTTTCCTGCAAACTATGGAGAGGTAAACCAGATTTTCTGTTCTAAGGGGACAGTAACATTTTGCATTTGTTATGTAGCCATAGGGTTATGAAAAATAAGTGTCTTCATTTACATTTGCTACAGTGCATATTCCCACAGGCCCGTGTAAGGAAAAATTCTTAGGGTAATGAGACCATTCAAAAATTCCATTTCATTGCAGATATCCTCTATTTCCAAGGGTAGGTTCTCATCACGTTGCTGTTTCAGAAACCCTCATCTGCATATCCAGGAAATACCCAAGTCAGAGCCACATACAAAAATTAAGCAACATAAAGACAAAATTAAACATTTAAATCTCAATAAATAACCAGATGTACTTAGAACGTGCACTTAAACTTTCTTGTCACAGGGTCTCCAAAAACTGCAGTGATTAGAACAGAACCAGAAAAAAGCCTGAAATGCCAGATGGATTTAATCCAGAAAAGTGAGGATTTCTGCCTTTGATCTTTGATGCAGTCTCCCAGTTATACCTAACTGACATCTATTTTCATAGAATAAAAAGTTACCTCAGAGTGATGTGTCTACTGAAATTTCTGACACAAGGTGCTCATTTAGGACAGCAAATATTTCTAACACCTGTAAAGTAACAGGAAACTGAGTAACCAACCTCTGTTTAAAGGTTTAGATTGAAACTCAGAAATAAACCTTATTATACAAATGGCTAGGAAATATCTTTTTCAAATAAGTGAGGATTTAATGTTTTAAAAAATCCACTATGTTTATATCAAAATACTTTTGGCATGGCTCTCTGAACTTCAATAGTGATGTACATACATTAAAACAGAAACCCACATCTCTTCTTAACAGCTTGCCACTCATCCACTTGGTGCTGCAGATGGTACCAGAATGTTTTCCTAAATATCTAAGATTCATTTAGGCAGAAGAGATGAAACAGCCTTTCTGCACCAGGAATCAACCTAAGTTTAGCTTTCAGTTGTGACCTTTTGTATTTTCAACAGCTGAGGAATGGGAAAAATTTGTGTTTCATCTCTGTGATTTTTCATCTCCATTTCCCTTTTGAAGTATAAAGCAAATTTCCAGTCAGTGTAGTATGCTAATGGCTCATTACATCTCCAAATGCTGCAGCTTCAGCTGCACAGCACTATATGGGTCTGCTGGTTCCCAAATTAATGAAAAGATTTGATGTGGAATCCTGTAATGCTGACTTTGCTGTTCACTTGGAGGAAGCTGTGCTGTTGTCTGTGTTGTGATACTCACTCAGACCATCCCAGAAGCACAGGAACATTTAGGTCAGAAAAGAGCTTTAGGGTCACTGAGGCCAATCACTATCCCAGCACTGCCCTGCTCACCACCACACCAGGTCCCTCAGGGCCACAGCTGCAGCTCTCAGACTCCTCAGGGATGGTGACTCCAGCACTGCCCTGGGCAGCTCCAATGCCTGCCAGCCCTCTTGGTGAAGAAATCTGGGAGAAGACACCAGCTCATGGGGTTGTTGTGGCTCAGGTGCAGGAGCTGGCCCCTGGCCTTGCTGAACCTGATGGAGCTGACCTTGGCCATCCTTCCAGCCTGCCTTGGTACAGAGCAGCCCCTCAGTATAAAATAGCTCTTGTTTGACACTGCTCAAAGACACTCGAAGAACTTTTTATAACCCCAAAGTGCTTTAGAAGCATCAGCAGAATTCATTACATGAGCCAACCAAATGCAAATGGGAAGGGGGGGGATTGTGCTGTGATATCTGTCAATATCTGAAAATAAGGAAATTCCTTCAACATTCCCTTTTCCACCTGAAGGATCAAGAAAACTTCAGAAGTTTGAGTGTCACTCAAACACAGGTAACAAAACACAGGATGACACTCAAATTTGTTTTGTGTAAGGAACCTGGGACTGGCAAAGGTATTTTGAATGTAAAATGTTCAGTTCACCGCTTAAAATTCATAGGGAAAAACATTACAGTCATGCAGGGGCTCTTTGGTGGACTGTGTGAAATGAATAGGAGTTAGCTATTGATTTATGATGTAAAACAGACAGCTCTCCCTACTAAATATCACAACCTGGTTACCACTAGTCCTGCTCTGAATTTTAATAGAATTGACACAGGTTTAAAGAGATTTAAACTTGAAATTAAAAAAAAAAAAATATATATGTATAACCATGTGCAATAGTTTGATTTATAAGACTTGAAAATGCAACAGAAATCGTTAAATAAGAACTCCTGGCTTCTATTTGCAGCCCTAGAACAAAATATACTGCACAGCATTCACCAGAAAAAAAACCTCTGTTAACAATTGTGATTATCAACTATTAGGCTTAAGTTGTAGAAAAAGAATGATTCTGTAAGGAAAACAAAAAATATGTGATCTACTTGGCTTCCTGTCTAGTCACAGTGGTCCATTAAAAGTAGAAATGCTATGAAATAAATGAATCTCTGATTTAATGGCTCAGACACTGTGCCTTTCATCTCCCTAGAAGAAATGAAAACCAAACAGTGTTATTACAGAAATGATATTACCAAGTACTACAGTAGAGCAGCCCCTACTCTATCAGGCATTAAAGACAAATATCACCACAGGGAGTTAAACTTTAGCCCAACTTTGGGCACAGTTTACCCACGTGGTCATGATGAGAATTGCTTCAGCAAGGCCACTCTTGCATGGCAGGAGAGGAGAGCAAGAAACAAGCCAGACAAAAAGCACAAACTGGACAGGCAATGCAAGAATAAAACCTGGATACTCAGTGGAGAAAAGTATAAAATGACAGCAGGGCAGTCCATCAGTCCAGAAGGCTCCAAGAGCCACACACAAGAAATGTATCAAAATATCTGCCTTCTGGCAGAACAGTCACTCATAGCTGAAGTTACAGTCCTCAAAATACCTTCTATTTAATACCAGAATCTAGGTGAAGGTGTCTAAAAATCCATCAAATTACTTCCTCTCAACAAGCATCAAAACTTTTCCTTCTAGGCTTGAAAATATATTCACTATGGTGATATACATGAGCAACTTCATGGAAAGCCAGCATTCAAAAGAAAACTTAGGCAAATTGAAGCCATTTGGGTTTTTTAAATAGCTAAATTAGTCCCAGATATTTTAAAGGTACTAGGAATCTTTCCAAATTAGAGGGGAAAATAATATTTTGACACAAATAACCCTAAGATGTATGCTTCCTCAAAATGTTTGAGAAGAAAGACAAATTGCTTATATCTTTAATTGCACAAAGTGTATCAGAAAATCATTAAAGTATATACAGGTAATTATCTGGAGTATGGATGGGAAGACATTTAAATGTCAGCAATTTCACTGATTTTGTAATGGAAGATTGAGAGCTGGCAAAGCAGAGGGTAACAAAGCATGAGTGGCTGTCATTAGGGGCTAATAGAGTGTTAGGGGGGTTCTGATTCTGTAAAATTCTGTAAAACTGGCTGGTGTTGAGGTCCATGCAGAAATGCAGCAATGTGTGTGTACAAGTTACCAACATCCTCAAATCATCCCAGTCAGGCCCACTGTAGAAAATGATTCATGATATTGTGATTATTGACTCTGCTGCCTGAACTCCGTGGTTTATGGATAAGACACAAAGATTTATCATGACAATCTAAGTGCCCCATGCTTTTAGCAGTGTTTTAATCCAAAATCTGCTTTAGAAAATAAGAGTGCTCAGTCTGTGCAAACCCTAAAAGGAAAGCATGGTGTGCACTTCAAGACATTAAAAGGATGAGTCAAGAATTCACCATGGTACTATGGTTAAGTAGAAATATTCTTCAGCAATGGAAAAGTTAGGGTCATCTTGAAAGACTACAAATGACAAACAAGAAGAAAGGAAAGCAAAAATGAAATTTTAAAAAATTCTTGTTCTAGTGCTACTGAAAACAAAAGTACACCTCTTGAGACAGGGATTTTAGTAAAAATCAGGCCCCAGAAAGTTGTTGTTTGTTATTTTGCTTGTTTTTTCCTGAAAAGTTAATAAAAAATCTAATTCAACATTATTTATTTCTCCCTGTTATTCAGTTCCTGGATAATTAGAACAGAGTTTTCATCCCTTGTCAGGCAAAATATTGTGTGGAAAGCTAATGATGCCACCCCCAAAACATCATTAGGTTACTTGATGGAGAACATGATTTATGTATGTTATCGAAGCATTTTCTCCAGTCATCTTTTTCAAATAAGCAAGAACAAAATTTTGTTCCCTGATAAACAGAAATGTAATGACAGGCTATTAGTTTTGGGTGGCTGATGTCTGCTTTCCTGGAGTTACAAAGACAGTCTGCTGTTGTTCTAATATATTTCTGTGGTGGAAATAATAAAAGACTTTGGTCAGCACTGCACTGGCAAACACTGTGCAGTTGTACTCTTACACATAGGTAAGTTTCAGAGTAATCAAATTCAACCTATATTATCAGAAAGTAGCAAAGAAAACTCATCTCAAATTCCTGCATATTCACAGGCTTTATATCTGGGCAGAAAAAAAAAGTTTTACTTTTCAGATCTGTTTAAAAATTAGGATCAGTTACTTCTTCAGTCATAAAGAAGTGCAGCCAGAGAAGCATTTAATTTCTGAGAGAAGATGAAGGTAGAGAAGCACCTTCACTCACAGCTACTACTGTAGGACTGTGCTGTCACCTACTGAGTTGAACAGCACCCTGTGAGGGAGATTAACTGGATGAAGTTGTTTCAAGTACCAAAAGAAAGAGAAAATACAATGATCAATGGTTTGGAGGTCTTTTCCCCCCCTTCTTCCTTCCCCTGTTCTCCACTCCCCACCAGTTGCTGCACTAAAGCCTTAAATCTAAGGGAAGTATTCAGGCATCTAATTTTTCCAACGACTTTACAAGTGAAATATTCAATTGACAATCACAGAAAAAAACCCAGACCACTTGCAGATAAAAAAAGCTTGGGACTTGCATGTAAACCAAGCTTGGGACACAGAGTAAAAGTCGTGCAGTTTACAAATTCATACAACCCATGAGAGGGCAGCCTCTTCATTTCAACTCAAGGTAATCAAAGAGTTAAAACTTTGCTTGTTAACAGAAAAGAAATGAAGATTTTGGGCCTCAAAGATGCAGAGAACACACACAGAGTCCTTACCAATTATGAGCTGAATACAGGTTAAAGACACTTGTTTCTTACCTCCCTGCTATGGAAGTTCTGAGATGGAAGAGAACATATGCAAAGTTTTAATGTGCTCTTTTCTTCTACTAAATCATGTAAGCAGTGCTAGAATTTCTGCTTTACCACATAAGCTATGAATCACCCATCTCATTTTTCATCACCCTGGAGGTTTCTCCCTCTCCCTCATCAGGCTGCCACACATTTGCCAGTCTGAGTGATGTGAGGAGTTTCTAGCATAGAAAGTGTTGCTGTCAGCACTTGAGGCTACATAGGTTTGACAAGCAGAGAAATATTAACCACAGTAGAATATCTAAAATATGTAAAGCTCAGTGAAAAGGCTGAAGTGCTTAAAGCTATCTCAGAGATTCCTCCTATCCTCTTCATCTTCTGACCATAATGTATCAAAATTCTTTGGCTTGCTTAAAATTCTCAGTGAAATGTGACTTTCCAGATAAGAATAACTGAATGCTTCCACAAGTCATCTGCAGAATTGGTTTTGAAAAAAAAGTGGAAATATTTAAACAATACTGGGCATAAACATTTTCTTTACAAACCAGCACTGAATCTGCAGAACCAAATTCAGTTATCTTTGCATTTGTTCATTTCACACCTTCATCAAACTGATGTTAATAGAAGTAACCTCAGGGTTTGAAGGAAATGAAATTGCTGAAAGTATCCAAAAGCATTTTGCTAGCTTCAAGCTACTTGGGAAATAAGGTGCAGCTCTGCAGACTTTTATTGTGAAGTAATTATAGTAATTTACATTCTGGGTTGTTACAGGTACACCTTGTAGCCAAATGCTTCTATCCCCTGGGTCCAATTACCTCCTGATAATCATGCCAGTTGGTGCCATATTTAGTTTTATTCAAAATACAACACTCAAAATCAATACTTTCTGCAACTAGAGAAACTTGCAACATTTTTCTCCTTGTGGGTTGCTATTTAGGATTCACAGTCCTTCATAAACAGCCTGTTAGCTGTGAATTTCTCTCCTGAGGTCAAAAACTCTGAGTAGTTAAAACTACTCTTAAGAAAAAAACACCAAACTTATTCCTCCAAAAGAAAATCACTCCAGAGCTGGTAACTACAAGTGGTCACAGGACAGGTGACAAGTAACTTGACAGCATCAACCTTTGTGAAAGATGAGGAATCACTCTTGCCCACTATAATATTTTCTTATTACATGTGCAAGGATAAAGTTGGGTATGTTCAAACCTTGGTTGAAGGCAAACCCCAGAGGTATTCACAGGACTTTTCAGATCAGTGAAACAGCAGAACCTTCATCAGCAAAAGAAGTTTGGACTTACCTCCTGGCACTCTGAATTTCAAGCTGACTTGCCATGCCTGCAATGGCAAAGGAAAACTTTTGTTTACTGGCACTGTACAACTGCTTTGGTCATAGTGAGATGTAGCAATACATTAAAGAGAACCATTTCCACCTGGCAAGTGAAATAAGTTTCCTGACAAGTGAAATACATTTACAGAACCGAAAACACAAAGTCCCAGATGCCTAAAGAAGTAGTGGTGCAAAGAGTGCTGACTTGTAACCTGAATAAACAATCTCATCACACACTCTCCCGAAACTCACAGCTCCCGAGGGGATTTCTGTCTGAAGGTTTCATGAACAATTACAAAAAGCTGCCCACATATGCATTTCCCAGCAAACAGCAGGTTACACTATAGTGACTTTTTATTTTGAATTTCAAAGCTTTTGTAGTGTGCCACATTGCTGAGTCCATGGCAGATGCATTCCCTTGGAGGGCAGATGTTTAAGTGTCTGGATTACCCAAAGTGGAATACAGAGATCTGAACCTGGAAATCTCATCTGTAACAAATACTTTGAAACTCTTCAAAACAAAACAAAAAATTCCTCAACATCCTCAGTCTACATGAAATGATGTTACAATATTATCCCATTTTAGCCACTGAAACCAAGAAGCATTTTTGCTTGAGAAGTTACTAAGTTTTCCATAACTTGGTCTTTCATGTGATCTGCTTTGCAAACTTCAGATACTGTAACACTCATATCATAACAAGTGTGAGATGTGGTACCTGTGAGTAAAATAAAGTGAAATATTTTAGCTTTTGTTTTTTCAACTTTTTTTTTTGTTTTACCTGTACTTATAGCACATGACCAGCTACAACCCTTGAAGGGTACAGTAGAACAACAAATAGTCACAGACTGAGTGTCCAGGCCTGGATCTGGTTCATCACTGGATGGGCAATACATTAAAAATACAGTTAGAACTAAGACTTCTTGAAACTTGCAGGACTGACTTGCCACAAAAGCATGAAAAATGTGGATAAAAAAATATTTTAGGGCACAAAATAATCTATTTGTGCTGTAGACTGTACTCCATTTTACCAGAATGGGTTTTCACTGTAGAAATCAGCCACTGTAAAAATTCACATTTTTGAAAAAATTTGTGGGCTAAAATATCTTTTTCTAGATAGATTCCTGCTGTCTTTTGAGGAAACAGATTGCATATGGAACAAGAAAACCTGTGGTCATTCATGTTTCTGACTTACTCTAGCATAGGGAATTAAAAAATAGTAAAAGTGTTTTTTTTTCCCCCATATCCTGTTCCAAATCTCACTGAAACAAATAGAAATACGTCAAGGTGTGAGAATTTGCAAGGCTAGCCTGTAAATTCAGGAAATATCCCAAACTCATGCTCTAAGGAAGTAACCCAACTGCAGTGGCAGTTCCTGTACATCACACAACAAATACATTTACCACTGGGTGTCTCAAGCAAGAAGTTCAGCAACTCACAAACTCATTGTAATTATGTTGCAACTGTCACATTTTTAAACTACTCTATAAGTGGAGTTTAAATTTACAAAGCTTAGTTTCTTCCAGTTTTGGGAGAGAGACCTCAAACATATCTCCTCTTCCCCCCACCACTTTGTCAGCCTTGTTATTGCTCAAAGCTTTAGAGCAGGCAGTTGCTCCAACACCATCAACTTTCATTTCTTAGAGGTCTTTAATCTTAAAACATCAACACTGTTTTACTGGATTTAATTTTGCCCTTTAATCCTGTAATCTCAGACCTTAACTAATACCTCACATCTCCATATGATGTTCCTCATAAGGAAATTCCTTCTTGCACCTTGAAAATTGCTGCAGACACTAATTATTACTTCAGATCTGGACTGAACTGTTAAAATCCCTCTGCTGAGCTGGTGTAGAATTTCAGGAAATACATGAGAAACTTCTTACTAAAGATTTTTAGTATCTCATCTCATCATGGGATGTGGCCTAGAAAGTAGCCTGGAACCCACCCCTCTTTTGCTGAGAGACAGACCAACAATACCTTAACAGAGCACACAATTCTTATCAGTTCTGACATTGTTATTGTGAACTATAATTCATAATAATACTGGCAGCAAGCAGAGGCTTTCTGTTATCTTTTAGTGCACAGTTCTAATATACAAAAATGTTAAATTAAAAAATTAGCATTCTAATATATATACTTTTTAAAATTTTTATTTTAGGTAGCAGGACATCATTGTAAATGCAAACTCTACTTCAAAATCAGCAGAGTAGTAAAAAAATTCATATTTTTTTCCTATGTCCAAAGTATTTATGGTGGTTCACCACTGCATTAAAATAGAATAATTATATTTTAGAAATAGTTCAGAAATTTCTCTTGAAGCTGAAAATTAAGCAATATTATTGGATACTGCCATGCTAAAACATTTTGCAAACCACATTAGTTGTTCAACTCCAGTTACGAAATGTGAGACAATCCTAAAAATAAAATATGCCAAATACTGAAATTAAGTCCAGTCACTTTGGGTAAAGCAAGAGTTTATTTTCATGGAAGGATGGAAAGAAACTCCAAGCTGCTGCCTTTTTNAAGCCTTGTGCTTTTCTGATTTTTACTGTTAAATAAAAAGAATAAATATAAATAAAAAAACCCTGCCCACCAGACTTCAGTCAGCTTTGGAGCAAACCCTGAGTGTTTCTAATCAAACACCTCAGAAACTCTCCCATGTACCTCAAGCATTTTATTTATTGAGACCTATGGCAATAGAGAATGTGTCAAAGGCTTGTAGTCTGAAGCTTAGAAAAACAGAGCTGAACAGCATTGAAAATTATATTTTCATTAAAAAATTAGCCTAGATCACAATGCTGTGAAGAAAATAAAATCTTTTTTAACAGAAAACAATTATATTTTGGTTCATCTGATGAAGTACAGTCACAGTCACTCTCTGGATAAGAGGAGAAAAGGTTAACAGCCATTTGCTCTCCTCCTCTGATGTGAACTTATCAGTTTCAACATCTCTTGAAATTATTTCTCTATGGCTACTTTGAAAAGTTACGATCATTGAAAGAAATTAATAATAAATTATAAGAAATTTTGAACCCTGTTAAAAACAAATAGCTTTTCCCCAAAGGGCAATGTTAAAGATCTCAGGTTCACTTTGAACATTTTGAAAAATCTAAAAATATTGGATAAGAGAGAATGTAATGGAAGGGGAAGCAACAAAGTGAAGGTGCTATTCCTTTTACTTTTTATCCTTCCCCAGAATTCACCAAAAGCAATTTTCAGCAGTTCAATCTCCTGCTGCTCTGACTTGCTCAAAGAAAAGTCATAAGAAAGGCAGTATTTATATATTCCAAAGCTAAGCTGATCCTTTCCAGGGGCAATTGGTGCTTTGCTTTCCTTCTGTCAGCCCTGGGGAGCCTGGGCTGGCACAAGGAACTGGAGCTGTGACTGGGTCACTCTCTGATTGCTCAGGCTCTCCCAGGCAGGAGGACCTGCAAAACATCCCATGGGTGATGCCCCTGCTTTTGGCATCAAAACCCCAGTCAAAGTCAACCAGAGGGGCTATAGATCTGCACCTGTACCAACTTACCAGATAACTCTTTCAAATGCCCAAGGGTTACCTGTTTTCTTCCAGAAGCTCAATCTCCCCCCTTCCCACTCTTCAGACAATAATTCTCTCCCAAGTAGCAAAGTTCCCAGGGACTTAAACAAAAGAGGAAACTTGGCCCATGAGCAGAACAACTACTTGTGACACCACTGCTACCTGACAGTTTGGGATCACAAAGGAACACCTTTGCATCACTTTGAAGGAGCTGCCAGAATCAAATATACAAGACACAATGATAGGTAAAAAACTACCAAGATGAAATTTCACTTTGGGGAGGTAGCTGCAGTGACAGGTGTCTTAAACTTCTTGAACAGATGAAAATAAAGGTGATGAAATCTAAAACAGGAACCTTCCTTTCATAATTGCTCTTTAAAAAAACTGTTCTGTTCAGCTCCCAACAGTTGAAAAATTCATTCTCCTAAAATGCTGTAGTGCTCAGCAGCAAGTAGGTATTTTTAATAGAAAAAGCATATGGTGGTGTGCTCAGCAAAAGAGCAAAGTTTCACCTACTATAAATTTGTTTAATTCTTCTCACTGTCAAGATTTTCATTTACATCAGCTGTATCTAAATCTAAACAGCTGAATTTAAATCTAAACCAGTTTAGCTCCAGTAAGACATGCCAAAAACCCAGACAAGGTATCTCTAAATAGAAAAAAGATTCTCATTTTATTACAAATAAACATTCATGTAAGAAATAAAACTGTCTAATCATGTCATGTCAGGTTTCTATCCTTCAGATTACTCAACATGAACTATCAAAAGAATAACAAGATTTTCTGGGACATCAGAAGAGATCTTTGTTCCCATAATTAATCTCTTTGATAGTTTATTGCTATTCACCATACAGTGAACAATTACCATTTGCACTACTGTTAATAATTCCATTACATGCCACAGAAAGACTTATTTCCAGAACTTGAGAGAAATCTTTACAAGGTTGTCTTTTGGTATGAATAAAAAGTAAACAAAAGAAAATAAGATGCATTTAAGAAAGAGCACAATATGCACAGTGGTAAGAGGAACAGACAACAAACCTGGCCACCTTGCACACTGATACAGTATTTCCCTCAAATTTAAATGCAAAGGAATAGAAGGCCCTGCTTGAGAAGAGTCAAACAGGTGGTTTCCTCAGAGCAGAGAGACAGAGAGAGATCACTTCTCTTTTTATGTATTTTTCATGACAAATGCTTCTAATTGTGTAAAAATGTGATACTTTTTCCTCATTATCTTCATTCAAGCTGCCTCCCCTACCAACAACGTGGGTTTTTTATGGCAGACACTTTTCTGTCATTACTTCATAAACAAAGAGCAACATGAAGAAAGTACTGATGAGTGTAGGCAGGATTTAGGTAACAACCTACCCAAGGAGCCTTTCCAACAGTGAAGTCGATTTTCTCAGCAGGATCAATTACCTTGATCCTGTTCTCTCACCCAGCTGTGCTTTAAGCTCACCACTGTGTTCAGGTGATACAGGAGGGTTTGTGATCAACAGCAAGGCAGAAGTTGTCATTCTGAGAGCTTTTAGGCAGCTAAAAAAACCCCCAAACCACCTCCACAACAACAGAAGCCAACACATTTTAGCAAATCTCTTTGTAGGGAGTAAACAAACACCTTATTGTTGAGGAGGAAAAATGTAAATTTCGTTGGATATATTTCTTATGTTTTCACCTGATCTATTAACTGCATCAACAGTGTTCCACATCCATTAACAACTGCATACATAGGTCCATACCAAATTTTGTTTTACAAAAGTCAAACAGATAATTAAGGGCAGAAAAAGACAGAATCTTTTCCTCAAACTATTAACAGTTTCTATATACTATGACAATAGAGAAGGAAGAGAAACAATTTTAATTATATAATTTTGGAGTGTTACTGAACTCCAGAGATATAAAAAAAAATTCTTTAAAATTTAAAATATTGTTCATAATTACAATAATGCCTTTTCAAATTTAAGTTGAGCTGCACAAATTGAAACTGGGTAAATGTAAAGGCTTTGAGAACAGGTAACGAGCTTTCATTCAATAGTAATTAACTTGATGTAATTCTGGCAATTTAGCCTGTAGCCTGCCCTGAATTAAAAAGTGAATTTGTCTAAACACGATTTAAATGTATTTTGCATATTTTTTATTCTGAATTTTAAAGGGGAAAAGAAGTGGATTTAATTTTGTGTTTTCTTACATCAGAAGATAATTTCGAAGTGGAGCCCAAAGATTTTTTGCAGACAATATGCTTTTTCAACCTTCAAAGCCAATGCTTTTCTACTGGTTATTTTAATTATTAGTGATCACATATAATTTTAATGGGGTTGAAATTAAATATGGCACCTGGCACATTTCAGTCAGTGCATGTTTTAAGTAACAATTTAGCCCAAAGAGGAATTTGAGGTAATTTGTCATACTACATGAGAACACACACTTTGATAAAAAACTATGGGACAGGCAATAAGATTTTCTAAGTTCCAGATAATAGTTTCATTTTTTTCTGAGACTAGTTAGGCTAGGAACAGGAAAGCACAGATTACTGTCAAACACAGGTAACTACTGCAGAAATATATACCAAATTGAAAATTACCTCTTGCTATTATCTTCTTTGGGATGAACAAACTCAGTTCATTCACTCTTGCAAGCAAAGAACAGAAAAAAATCTTGAGATTCTATTTAATTATTCTCATTTAATTACTTGTATTTTCACCAATGAATACAAAAACTACAAAGGAAAAAATATGGGCTTATGTTAACTTTTCATAGAATTTTATTCAAGGAATATTTAAATAATAATCCCCCTCTTTACCACATATAGGACAAAATCTTCACCCCTGCAAATTGGGAGCTATTTCAAAGGCTGAGTCTTTTTTAATATGAAACATTTCTTTTGTCACCAATTTCTTCTCTCACTCTTGACTAGACAAGTGATAAGGTTTTACACTCAGAAGGTGTGGGGCTGTCCATACTGCTGTCAAATAGCCTAGAAACAAACTTCCCATGGAAGTTTGGGTCACTGAGGAAGACTACAGCACAACTGAAAACTCTGTGACTGAATAAAGCATTCCAGGACTACAGAGATGAAGCTCCAAACCTTCATGGCTCTTATTACATGCCCAAAGTCTGAAGAGATTCACAGATTCTTTTCAAGCTTTGAGTGTTTCTGCACAGGTTTGATCCATTTCTTTAAAGTTCCTACTTGTACTGCACTACTGATTGAGGCACCAAAATATCCCCTTTACTTTTCTTGAGCTGATCAGACACAAACAAAACATTTCCCCTTTTGCCAAGGTCAAAAAGTGCTTATCCCTGTAACCACTCAGGCCATTGCTTGCAACCATTTGCTCTCAAAGTCTCTTACAAGTTACAACTAAACTTGGAAATATGGTTTTCCTCATAAATTCCTCGGACCTGAGGAGTCTGTCAAACCACACCCTGCAGGAGCAGGTCAGGAGGGGCAGGGAACAGTGACCCTCACCTCAGCACCAGCACAGACCAGCCATGCTGTTACACCTACTCCAAGAAACAGCAAAGCCATTAAAGGCCTTTCCTGTTATGTTCCTTGTCCTAATCCCAAATTTAAGCAAACTTCCACTCACAATTTACCATCATTTTTACATTCTTTGCCCCTTTCCTACAAACTTTGCTTACAAGTTGAGTTTCAACCAGTGGCACAGTGAGCTCCAGCTCTGCTACAGAAACCACCCAGAGTGGCAGCAATTCCCACTGAAGCAAACCATGGCTTAGGTGACAGCAGCCAGCCAGGAATGTTTGTGTCAGAAATCTATTAACAGAATCAAACTTTATTTTGTGCAATGAATCACATACAGATTTCTAGCATTGGTCTGGAAATACTGTTCATTCTCATCAAGAATCTAAATTTCTAAGGGTAAATATTAAAAAAAAGCAGCTGGGTGAGTCATTTGGCAGCATCTGTTTGGAGGTAACAAGTGTGATTTAACAGTAGGGTGAACACAAAGGGACATTATTCTTAAAACATGAGTTATTGTTATGATGACACAAATCCATCATCAAAAGCTGAGTTTCTGGTACTCACCTGTTAATGGTTGGTTTGAATGTGCCTCAAAAGAACTGTATTTCTCCTACAAGGTATCAGTGCAGATGCTAATTACAGTTAGATGGGCCAGTCAGAGAAGAGCTCAAGGACCTTGAAGAAAATGGGTTAATTTGTACTGATAAAAGCAATTTACCCATAATTCCCATGAGCAGCTTGTATGTGGATGGTATTGCTTGTGTTTTCACTTTTTAATGGGGCCCCATAAAAACCAAAAATCACATAATGCTTTCATTTGCATTCTTTAACAGGACATTTTAAAACAGAAATCTCACTATGAACTGAGCATTTCAACTGTAAATCCATAACAGCCTTTTCTCCCCCCTGGGAGGGGGCTTGGCCAAACCAATGGGTTTGGCTTGATGAGACACAGAGCTTTGCTCCAGCTGTGAAACTGCACCCTGGAATGGCAGAGTGTGGCCTGAAAGTGTGGCTGAAACCAGGTGCAGATCATTAAAGACAAATGTAGATTGCCCTCTGCTCTTTTTTTTTTCCCTGTAGCTCCCTAGAATATGTGAATGCTCCCCCTGTCCCTCTGTGTATATGGGCTTTTTAAATTAATAATTTCCAGTGTGTGAAAGGACATATAATGAGAGCAATCATCCTTTTAATGATGGCAGCCTTGAAAGGCAGGAGATGAAACCACAGCCCTGAGCACACCACAGAGAGAGGGGCAGGCACATCCCTGCTGCCATCCTCTGAGCAAAGACACACACCCATTAAAATCACAAGCAGCTGCACATTAAGAGAGATTTGTACATTACTAAGCAACATATTGTAATAAAGAAAAATATACTGTGCTACAGCAAGGATTATGAAATACCTAAGAGAGCCATAAAACATAATTAACAGGATATTGCAGATTTATAAAGCTGTAATGACATAAGTTTGCTGTTCATAATTTAAATTAAGCTGAACACTTGTATGTGCTCTTCACACACAGACAGGTGAGTTCTTTCAACACCAATGTTCTTCTGAAGGCAGCTTTTGCCTACAATTAACATGAGCCTGGCTCAGAAGAAATCTTTTATATTTGTGTTTTATGGACCCATCTTAAAGGTTCATAAATCAGGTTGGTAAAGAACATTGTTTATCACAAAATGCTTAGCAACAAAGCCCAGTAGTTTGACTTCTCTTTTCAAACTGATGAAAGATCTTTAAAGAAAAAAAATTAAAACGAGCACTTGTCCAACACCTGACAAGCCAGGCTGTGGAGTAGGAGCACACGGACTAATTTGACTCCTGCAGACAGCAGTTTCCTGGTGAAAACTCAAAATATTTGCTGAGGAGCACGCAGTGAATACTGAATTCACAGCTGGCTCTGTACAGCCTCTTCACATCCAAGTCTTCACTTGCTCTAAAGCTCCAAAGTTACTCCAATTGCTCAGCATGTTTCCCTCTGAAGTTGTGCATCAGAACAGACGAGAAAGGCGTTACCTCGCGATCTGCAGCATGGCCGAGCAGAAATTGTCTTCACTTGAAAAACATAAGGAAAAACAGACCCAAAATTAAGCTGCATTTTACACTGCACTGAGTATATCCACCTGGCATGGATGTATTTCCTGCCTATCACCAAATCACTCTCTTTCAAGTCCAGGGCTTTCCACAGATTTGGGTAATGAGATACCCACAATCAATTTGTACTGACTCCAAATGGACCTGTGCCAATTCACACAGGGGAAGAATCTCCCTCGTCACCTCTTTATTTGTTTATTTTGTCATTTCTCAGCCATGTGAAGACTTTTTTAATGCTTATGGTTTAGTAAATATCTGTTTTGAGGCAGGGTTTGCACATGTTACACATGTTTAAGATGAACTATTCAGCTGAAATTACCATTTGATTAGATTCAGTGTGAAAGGTTTTTAATTTTGTCAGGATTTGAGAAGAACAGATTACTTTCACTGAGAGAGCTTTCCATGCCTCTTAAACTACAGATAATTTAATTTATAAATGACACAAAGTGAAAGGAAGTGCTCAAACCCAGCTTTACTCTTTCTTGAATGGTGCAATAAATTACTAAAATATGACTGGTCAATAATTTTACAGTATTTTTATTTTAAACACTTTAGAAGGATAAGTATAGCTTATCCAAGTAGTTTAATTTTCCAGAATCTCTTTCTTGCCAAATACTCAAGGCAAGAAAGAGGTCTGCACTTTCCATTGTGAGCTTCTCCAGAAGCTGAGCAAAACCAGTGAATGTTCTTTTGACAGGTCTTCCATTATAATTTATAATTTTTAGTAGCTGAAGTGGTTTTGCCTCACTAAAATTGACTGTCAGGTAATTCCAAACGATCAAAAAGCAAAAAGACAGGTGGTCAGATTCTGAAGCAACAGAAGATGAAAATCATGGATCTCCAAGGTACGGCCCCAGTAATCCAGAAAACTGACATTGATTCAGTTTGAAATGATGCTCTTTTTCAGAGGCAGCACTGACAAAGCAGAACAGCAAAAGAGCCATGTGGAACTGTGGCACTGGAACAGTTTCAAGTCAGAATCAACTTGGGTGGGAAAAGAACAATGGGCACTACACCCACCAGGTGAGAAACAGCTTGGGCAGGAAACAAAGAAAACTCTAAACAAAGAAACAAACAAAACCCAACCAAATAATCTAACCCTGCCCCCTAAATCCCCTGATAGCAGTTTCTACCAGAAAATACCAGAAAAAAAGAGTAAATCACCTCAAATCTCTCATTCTGGAATTACCAGGAATGCCATATGATAGGCTAGAAATGAACTTCAGCTGCTCTGAATTTACAGTGAATTATTAGAATTGCCTCACTGGAATTATGCCAGTTAGGTACATATTGTAAGTGTTAAGGACCAGATTAACTAAAATATTTAGTTAAAAATAGAAAAATATTTAAAAAATAAATCTAGAAAAGTTTTAATCAAGTATTCTAAATTGAGTTATTTGGTCACAGAACAAATGTGAGGGTTTATTAAAGTAAACAGGTCCTTATTTGGGATCTGTCCATTTTCAAAATGTTATTTTTGTTCAGCTCATCTTCAAAAGCATTTTGGATCCTGTGATACAATCCAGAAAAACTTCTGTTGGGAATTTACAGATTTGGGTCAGATGAAATAAAATAATCTGTACATTTTTAGAATGAAAAGGTTGAGTTTGAAACATATCTCTTATTGCTGCTTCTGCTGTGACCCAAATGAAAGACAACACCAGTTCTGGGCTCACAGAGGATGAAAACCAAAGCACAGGAATGGTGGAATTCCTAATCCCTGTGGCTGAACAAATGGGGATAAATCTCAGGGAAAAGGTTCAGAAGTTTTATGGAAATGTGAAACAATATCTGCCTGTATAATTAAGGCAAAGGATGTGCTATGTTGCAATCTAAAATCTTGGGAAAATGCTGAAACCCAGCCAACTGTGAAGCAGAATGTAACATAAACAAACAGGTTGCAGAGCAATTTAGAAATTCAAAAAAGTGATGTAATTCTCATTATCATTCATGTACCAGAGGCAACTAATAATGGTACCATGAGGCCTGACTTTTTTATTAGCATAATTTTCCTCTTCTTGCTACCATTATGGTTGTCTTAAGTTGACAAATGACTGCTGCCCATTCCTACATCTGCTCCCATCTCCCTTAGACAAATTATTTTATGTTTCTGTCCTACCTAAAAAACCTCACAACAACAACAAAAAAAACTCCCAACAAAACCCAAACACCCCCACACCCCCTCAATCCTTTTTATTTTGTTTCTGTTTAATTACTTTGTTTTCTACATTCATTTATGCCATGTTTTTTTATGGTTATTGGTAGCTGAATTACACTGCTGTATGTTGATGATCAGGAAAAATTTCCTAAGTGTAACCTTTGAGAAATATTAATTCTGCTTCTCCCTATCATTATGGATATACACTCTACTGTAACTGTGTTCTGGTTGGGATGTACTCCAAGTGTATTCTGAATTATAATTTTTGCATGGGGAAAATCACCTGGAAACAATCTTTAGATTAAACAATTACAATAAAATATTACCTAGCTCAAAGTTCCATGCCATTGTTAAATTAATGCAATTTATCTGCTCTACAGCAGAGTTACAATATCCAGAAACTGTGAAGATGGTGTTTAAAACACAGAGCTATTATAGGTCAAATAGATTTTCTAGGACTTTGGACCCTACAAAATGAATTTTAATACAGCAAATCCTGTGGCATCCTGAGTCAGGATTTTGAACAGTTTCCTCCAGTTTTGAAGTGCTCCCTTGGTTTTCAGTAATGCCACGTACTGAGGTACCCTCCGTGGAAATTAAAGGAACACAACAGTTCTTTTCATTAGAAGCTTTTCAGCAGCATCTTAAAAACCCCTTAAGTAACACTGTGCTCTTTCTGAGGAAAAAAATGGCAACAGATAATGAAAACTATGTGATATAGCATAATGCTTGAGTATTCTCAGTATTTATGAAAAACATTTGTATTGAATTCATTAGCTGGCCTTTTAAGGATTCATTAATTTGTTATTATCTAAAGATTTTTAGGTGAGGAGTAAAAACTCCATTCAACTATTAATAGCAATGGCAAAAAAATTATGTTGGAAATTTCTTTTTCTACTTTTACTTGTGAGAAGAAAGCAAACTCAGAGAAAAACAACCACAAGAAAATGAAAAATAGTTTACCCTTTGTCCTCCCAAATCAATAGGTTAATCAAAAGAATCTTAAATTACATTACATTGGAATGCCCTACAGAAATGAGCCACTCTAAGATCTATACTATCTTTACCAAGGACAAGATAACCTTAGATTGGACATGTCATGTATAAAATTGATTGGTTTTGTTTGAAGAAAATGTTCTTTGGTTAAATGAATACAAAATCTATCATAAAATAGAAAGTAAACTATGATTTTGCTCTACAAAAAAAAAAATTGCTTAAGCATTGAAGTTAACAAACACAAATTTTATGTAACGTTCTTAAAATATTTAACAATGCCATCATACTAAATTAAAAACCAAAAAAGAAAACAGAGAAGGAAGATAAAGTCTCAAATCTCAAAAAGAAGCTCCCCTCCAAAAAACAGCATTGGAAAGCCATCAACAGTTCTGCAGTTCTGTGGTAGGAAATTAGGCATTAATGAATGCTGGGAACCTCCTCTGGAGCTGACATTTGTGCACCTTGCTGCTGCCAGGCGGGTTCAGGGCACAACCAACAACAGAATTCCTCAAAGTGTGTTTCTTACTGTACCTAAACAGAGTGACCTAAACAATTTCCAACCACCTTGCACAGCTGAGAGCCACTGACTATTGGCTCAGCTCCAGTAGATGTATGTATATATTTATTATTTTCATGGCAAAGCTCATGTCACTCAATGCATTCACTCTGCCATGAATTTCCCAGGCTGCTCAGATACTCAGCTGGGCAATGCAGAACCATTTTTAGTCGTTTAGACACCAGTCAAAAGATATCTCCAGCAGGCACAGATGAATTCTGACGCTGCAGGAGCCAGGGTTCAGCTCCATCCAGCACGAGCACTGAGAGCTGCCCTGGGCCTCAAAGATGTCTTGTGCAGCTCGTGGACGTGACAAGACCGTGCCCTTTTCCAGCTATGGCAGCCCAGCACCTCTGAAATGGCACTGGGTGCTTCTGACAGGCAACTACACCGTGCCCAGAGCAGCAGAAAAGGCTTTGCAGGCTAAGTTTGAAAGAGTTTCAAAGCAGTTCTGGTCTTGCTGCCGATGCAGATGCACTCCAGAGTGGCAGAAGCAGGAATGGGATACACTTAAGACAGGAGCTAAATCAGCAGCACACAGGAGCTGCAAGCTGAAGGCCCATGCAAAGTCAAACCATGACAGCCACTCACAAGTCCATTTCCTGCTGTTTCACCAGCAAAAAAAGGGATTTTCCATTGTATCAGCCTGACCATGTAAGGGCCCCTCACAGAGCACCACTCTCTACAAGGCACTCAGCAGAGAAAGAGCACAGAGAACCAGACTTGGTGTATTCAGCTTCTCACACCTGCCAGCATTTGCTGCTCAAGGCTGAGCAAGAGCCATGTTCTAAACCAAAAAGGAATTTCTGGAACAAATCTGTGCAATACAGTACTGGAGAGCAATGCACTTCCCAGGAATTAGCACAGGAATTGCTTCTACCACACAAGCTTTGCATAAAATGAAATATTATTGCACCACAGAATATACAATTCTTGAAGGCATTTAAAACTAGTCAGCACAACCAGTGTGTATTCAGCTTTTTCATTCTGTCCCCTGCAGGTCTCTTCTGAAGGTATACAAGCAAACATATTGCTATACCAGAGATGTAAAATAATGAGCTAACCATAAATATTAATTTAGTATTATAAAACAGCAGCACAATTATTGTTGCTACTTTATGTTCATTATAATAATATTATGGTACAAATCCTAAAAAGCAATGTGTAGATATTGATACTTGATTAACGGCAATTTTTTCTCATTATTTAGTTTGAATTTATATATTTTTCATAAATTTCAATACTTCAAATTACTTTCCAAGTTTTCTGACATCAGGCTCTAAGATGAGAGCACAACATTTTTCTGAAGGGATTAAAACACTGAAAAACTTTCTTTTCATTATTTATGTGTGTGTATGCACTCAGGAAGACTGGCAGAAGTGGTGACTAAGCAAAATCAGTATCTGACCATAATTATCAATATCCCCCCATCAATGGCAAATAAAAACTGAGGTTCTAGGGGGTGAGCAAGGTGGAAGCAATAGTTAGTCAGCTAAAAATAGATTTATGTTGAATTTTGAGAGGTTTGTGAGGTCTAAAGATGGTAACATTTTTGTTTCAATGTGATCTACCTTCCTCAGGCTCTAAGAATTGCACCTATTTTGTCTAAATTTAACCGTCTCAGAGAAAAAAAATCGACCTGCAGCTTCAAAATCTCAGATCTAATAGACTATAGATCTGTCATTCTAACAATGATACAACTGGCTGCTCTGAGATCAGATCTCATTTTCCTAGAAACACAGACAGCTGTTATCTTAAAAGAAACAAAAACTGAGATCTTAGCTGCTTTTTAGCCAAAGGACTCTTGTTACTCCAGTGACTGCTCATCATTCCATCCTCTTCAAATTTTAAAACTAAATTAAACAAAGAAAAACCTGTGTGAAGAGCATGGGGGACCCAGTGCTTTCTTCCCTTGTCAGTAGCTTCAAAAAGAGCTTAATAGACATTTCATATGTTCCTGCAGGGAATGGAAGGATCAAAGCATGCAGGATTTTTAAGATTATGGAAACAAAGACCCACAGCATCCCACACTGTAGAAAGTGAAAGGATTTAGAAACATGACTGCTTGAAAACACTTTCCCTTGTAAACACTATGTGAAGGAAAATTCAGAAGGAGAAGGTGAATAACCGAGAACATCAACGAGTAAAGAATAACTCACGATTAAAATTCGCTTCCAAAGTTAGGTAAGTTCATGGGATCTAAAAGTAAACAAACAAAACTCAAAATGCACTGCTGTTCTCTACAAAACTGGACCTCAAAGGCTCCACATTTGTACTTAAGGGGAGCATTGCTCACTTCTACTTCCGATTGCCACCTTTGCCAAAACCAGGAATTAAAAATAATGTATGATGGTTTTGATTTTCTGTTTAAAGCCCTGCAGACATAGATATCATAACCAAATCACCTTCTTGTTCCAAAATTATCACCCCAATATCTTCCCAACAGCAACTAGCACCAGTATTTTAAATCACAGGCACCTGCATCCTGATAGAAACCCTCCAGCCAGTCACAGCACACTCCGAAAAAGTCTGTGTTACTGCACAGAAAACAAAACAAGAAAAGAACAGAGCTTCAGGGAGACTCTCCAACAAAATTCTTTGTACAAATACAGACTCTGTGCAGCTGCCAGTGGTCCTGCTTCTTCCACTGATGCAGGTGAATCCCCTCCTGTGGAAGCATTTCCAGCATCTGGCTGGCTGTAACAGGGAGAGCTGGCACAAATAGGACAGCTGAACACTAAAAATTGCCTTCTGTGTTTTCTCATTGGACTTATTTGAATAAATTACATCTCTGGGAGCTGTGTCTCTGGATAAGTGGTTTATTACAAGTGTTTCTACCTTTCACACACCAGCTTGTGTCAACCTGCAAAGTGCCAGGTGAAGAACTTGAGCAACACTGTTGCTGTAATAAATAAGAATTTAGTCAATGTTTACTTTGGAAGAAGTCAGTTTCTAATGATGCTCTATATCTACAGTTCAGTTTCTGGTTTCCCAGCATCTTTTATAAACCTGAAAACAGTTTGACTCCTGTGCATGTCATGGGGAAAGCATTTTATTTCTCATTGCAGTTTAAATTTCTCTCAGTCCACTTATAAAGAAGATGGGAAAGTGGAAAATGCCTCTTGTCAGACTTTCTTTATTGCATTCTTGTAAACAGGCCAAAATCCCACTTACTTCTTACAGAGACTAAACACTGAGTCCATTGACAAAGACCAAAACATAAACCAAAAGAAAAGCCTTAATGTACCCCTTGGAGCAGCAGGCAGCGTTACAGCACATCAGAGAGAAACTGAATCCATCCTATGAAATGAGAGGGCAAGAGACACTCTGCAGAAGTGTTCTCAAAATAAGCAAGGTTTTAAACTGGGAGAATTCCCCCCAGAATTCACAATATTCACAGGCTCAGACACACCAAAAGAATTAAAGGCAGGAAGAAATTTTGCTTGGCAATCTGATATTGTTACTGATTGAGAACTTAGAGAATCAGCACCATGCTAGCAGGCAACGGGGATTTGCAGCTGTAGTTTCATCTTAAAGTTTTCATTTCTAAAAAGCATGTTAAACAGAATTTTGTTTGTTTCTTCATTGCTTCCACAATGAGGCCTGTCAAGGGAAGCTCTATCTTGAGGATTGTGCACATATTATCATTTTCTACTGGGCAGGTGAGCTTCCACTGCACATCTTAAGGACAAATTCACAGTTATTTAAGCTGGGGAGGAATTTCTAAATTCTTGATATAGCAAGTGGAGAATTGGGCTCCATTTTCATATACAAGAAATCTTTACAGGCCCTGCAGTTAAAATACATTTCTGACTCATAAACTGCACTGATTTGTTCTGGAACTATTCCAAACATCAGTAAGAAAATCTTCACCATTTGCAGGTTACTTACTGGGTAAATCCACAGGCATGTTAAAGATGACTTTCAAACCCTCCATTAAAACAGCCATCAAGTATGCAACCTGCCAATAAAAATCAAATATTCTAGGCTATTATCTAAAGTTTAAAAAGGTGTGTTACAACTCCAGTGCGAAATGAAATTCAGCATGATAATATTTTGAATTAAATGGCAGTATCTGAAATTATTGGTAATTCTCACCATTCAGAAGATGTACAAAACATTCATAGAGATCAAAGTTACATGAAAAGAAGGAAAAATTATCTAAAAATTATTTCAAATATGTGAAAGATGATGTATAAGGGGAATGACCACACTTAACAAAAATTACCTCAGAAGTCCAGGCAGCTTCAGAATTCTGGCACTTTTGTAACACCTTTTATTCTGCCTCCCTTCTCTCCAGGATAGATTATTAATAACTTTAATACTAGCTTTTACATGATAATAACTAACTTCAAATGAAACTCATATTGCTCCAACCTTTTGGAAACTACACTGAATGGAGAGTATTCAAAGACAGGCATATTAAATATACTTTCACTGTATCTTGAATATTGCATGTGGCATGCAATATTTTTAATGAAGATAATGAATTAACATGTGATTTCTGTGGTCAAGTGCTATGACTATTCATGCTTTTATGGCAATTTGTGAAACGAATTAGTTAATTTTCTTCCTGAAATGAGTTTGATAGATACAGGAGGATAAAAACTTAAAGGAAATCTTCTAATACATGTAGGTTCTTTTTCCCTGTTCATATTGGTCAAAAATACTAGGAGAGCCAGTTATGCCTACAGATTATTCCATTTTTCTATTTTTATTCTGTTTTTCTACTTTTAAATTGATAACATGAATTCCATTAGGTTAAACTTTTCAAGTCCTGACTACTACAGAATTGGACATGACTGAAAGAGCACAAAAAATGTTACTCCTGTTTCAAAAAGACACTCTTCATAAACTAGCAGAATAAGCCCTGCTAGGAATTGGTTCAGCCTAAAGAGAAGTTTTGCTGGTAGGCTGAGGTTAAAGAATGGCTTTTGTTGCATTTATCCCAGTCTATAATTTTAATTGCAGTTGTGGTGTAATGTGTTTGAATAATTTCTAAAGCTGAATTCCAGTCTTGAGGTTTGCACTAAAATTTCCACCTCTCCAACAAATGCAGATAGAAAGTGTGAGAGGCCCACAAGTTGTTTCTATGAAATAACATTGAAAACAACTTTAGGAAAAACCCACCAGGGAGATCTAGAACAGAAATTAATTGTCTGCTTCTACGCAGCTGATGAAACAACCCCTGTGGCATTTGATCCAGTAAAGCATTCAGATTTAACTATACTGGGACAGGGAATGTTGTCCAAGAGAGCCCTCAGTAGTCAGTTGATGTAAATGCTCCAGGTCATAAATTATGGTAAAAACAATTCTGAGGCCTGTGGTCTTTATAACTGAGCATGCACGTGCACACACTGCATGCAATGAAAGCCAATTATGAGTTCAATACTGCCACTGATTTTAATGAGAACAAAGTGCAAAAACACAGTCATATGTCCTTTCAAAGGAAAGCATATCACAGTTTCCTACTGTTTTATTGCCCACATCTTTTTTATTTTGGTGGTTATACACAGTTTATGTACCCTGTGAATCCACCCAGATGAACCAAAAGAAGCTTCTCCAATTGAAAAAATACTTAACCAAAGAGGAACTTCAAATGTCCATTATGGCCATAAACAAAATATTTCTAGTTCTAGAGCTAGAGAGGGGGTTCAGACATCTAAGTTCAGTGAGCACTGATAATCACTTAAAATGGTTCACTCTAGAATCTCTTGTGTACCACCAGGGAGTCATGGTACACATAATAACCTGTACAGTACAGAAATCCCTGCCAAGATGAGAAACACTGACAATGGGCAGGGTGAGAAAGGTGAGAAAAAGCACTGGGGAGCTTTAGCTCCAGAAGCTCCAGACTGAAACCCAATCATTATAAAGAAAAACAAAAGGGAAATTCCCTAGGTTTTGGAAAACTATTTTTCTATGTAACTGATGTATGTGTGCATTTGTTACTTTTATCCTTTATTCTTCTCCTGTAGGTGATGTTACTAAGCCTGGTACAAGCACTCATGGGAATAGTATTTAACTCATTGTCCCCTCACAATTTTCTGTGCTTGACTCTCATTGTAAGCCCTTAAAGCTTAAAAGCCCATAAACTCTGAACAGCTGCCTTTTCAAACAGATATTTTAACACTTTAGTGTTTATTCCTCCACATCTAATGTGGTCTTCTTTCCAAATTATACTTTTCTGCTATCTTTAATTTTACATCTTTACTCTTGGTCATACCTTGTTGATAGCTAAAATTTGGGTGCATTTTAACTCTCACCCTCTCAGCATCGTGACAATAGAAACTGCAGCTGTGGAAACAGAAACAGTGCTGCTTCCTGCAGTGCTGTAAGACTCAGCTGCAGAGAGTCCTGGTTTTATTGGTGTGACTCGTGGTCTGAGTAATGGTAAAAGTGGGAATAATCCAAAGCGCGTATGCGAGTTCCGTTCATTTGTTTTACACTCCTGCAACGCCTGACTCCGGCATCTCAGTTACTCCTGATTTACACTGCCATAAATCAAACTGCAATCACAGCCTGGGAGTACCTCAGCGAGCCAAAAACTGGCATTTCCACATAATTAATCTTCCAAAGAGATAATGTCCTACTTATTTTTCAGAATTCTTTGCATTGTAGTTTTCGTCTCCGCTGATTTAGCAGTGTAATTACTTTTCAGTGGTGGCAACAGAGAATGTGCTTGCTCCTTGCTATCAAGGCAGTATTTGTTTTGTCACAGAGGCTGACAGTAACCACCAGGGGCCAAAAAAAAAAAAGGGTGGGGTGGGTAAGAAACAGGAAAAATGGTGTAAATAATTCAGTTCAAGAAATGCATTTCTTGTAATTCTTTTTGTCCCTCCAAAAATGGCATCAAAGGAGTAAAAATATCATATATCAAGTATCATGTATCAAGTGAAACAACTACTAAAAAGAATTAAAGGACCTGTTTCATAATCATAATGACTTAAAGAGTTTGGGTGTGGAGAGAGCAGAGGAGGCAGTCAGGGTATTTTAACTCCAAGTAATTGCCAGAGCCATTCATGTGCCAGCTACTGAAATGACACTGTTGAGCCTCACGACTCCCAGAGATGGCCCAGAACTGAACACTGCACACTCAAAGCATTTTGGGGGAGAGTATTTTAAAATGCATTTTTCAAGTGATTCAAGTTAGTCTGTGCCAGATATTATCAGTGGGACCAAGGCAAACCACAGAGATGCTTTAACTGAAAGCACATTTTCAATTATTTACTTCAGGCACTGGCAATAAACTGGTCAGGGCAACATGAAACTCATTATGAGCTAATTTATATTGCTGTGCTCTGTGCTGCTGCAGTTAGCCTGATATAGTCACCCTCAGCTGAGAATTTGTACATGACCCTGTATCTCCTAGCAGGCAGTTTATGTTTTAGGATTACCAGTCTAATCCTATCAAATTCAGTGCTGCCAATATGTAATCCTGATTAATGTTAGTGTTTTCTAAGAGTGGCATCAGATCAAACGTAATCAGAAGTCAAATGAAACTCCCTCTCCCTGGATTTTAAATCATACATACTGAATATAAATTTCTGTATTATCATGAATTCTGCTTCCACAAATTGGACAGAGTTTGGTGAAAAAAATAAAAGGGCCATAAAAATGAAGCCAATTATTTTTTGTACTAGAGCAAGAACCAGTAGTTTCCAGCTCAGGGGCAAAACATCCAAACAGTAGAATGGGATGCAGTCATTACTGCTTTACTGCTTTTACAGTTAATGCATAAATGTAAGAACTAGACATTATAGAAGCTCTTATCTAGATATTCTGCTAAAAGCAATAATGGGATTTTAGCACTTAAAAAGGGAATCTATACTCTTAAATACAAAATTTCAAGTTCCTTCTTAAGCCTTGGAGATATCTAAATTTGTTAGTTGAGAAATGGGCCTTAAATATCTCCTGGCACCTAAAATAATTCTCAGTATTTTTTGTAAACCTTTAAATGTTGACACAAGCAAATAACTCAGTGCTTAAGATAAGTCAAGGTTCTATCAACCTGTCATAGAGAACTGCTCTAGAACTATTTAGTTGCTCAAACATTTGCTTGAATTGCTCAAATCTTTCTCAGAATTATACAGTGTGGGGATAGGAAGGAAAGGTAAAAAAATATAAAAGGCAAAAGCTGTTTGTTTCACCCATCTGCTCTGTAAAGCAAATAAGACTCAGAGTACCTTTAGTTCATGCTTCTACCCCAGTGTAGAGAAACACACATCTCCAAGGATGGGACTGTGTGTATCCCAAACATTCTCCATTTTCTGCAGGCTTTCTGTAAGCAGTGACAGCAGGTGAGTATGAACACTCAGGACTCTTTTGCACAAGTAGGTTGAGCTCCCACCTTTGGAGGAGGACATTGTGCTTTGGTTCCTCTGCCAGCAATTTTCAAAATGTATTTTACATCAGGCAATCACTAAATAAAACATCCAATAAGGTGAGGTAGGGACAGAGCCCTGCAGCTTCTCAGGGGATGGTTTTAAACATGAGGCTCTGAATTTAAATGTGACTGTACATTTCCTCCCTTTCCATCTCAAAGAAGGTTTTTTCCCTTTTTCAAAGGTGTACAGCCATAAGAGATGAAAACTGCAGTTCAATTGATCTCCCATACTTCACAGAGAAGTTCCAAACACATTGCTTAAGAGAGTAACTTTTCTACCGTTCCCTTCAAAGAGCAAACTTGCTTTTAGGTGTCAGCTTCAGGTGACACTGCATGACTCTGAAAATTTGGCTGGAAACAGATGCCATCCTGCTGGGTTTAGAGTGCATTTCAGAATGAAAGGACAAATTTGTGAAGACTTCCTCAGTTGTTTTCTGATCAGTACAAAGTCTGGGTTTTATTCCAGTTTCACTCTAAGAGGACAAACTTTCAAAGCATTGCTTAAAAGCAAATACCTAACACCAAAACTCTACATGGTTCTAGACAATGGATTTAGGGAAGAATTCTGCTTTTGGGAATGAAATAAAGGATTTTAAAATTACACCTATTATTTGGAAAACTCATACTTTCAGCCCCTTTCAAGACAAGCTTTTTTACATTGCAATATTTCATCTTCCAAACATTTAATCACACACCTGATTACTATACACATTGGGAATTAAAAGCTGGATCTTCAAATCCCCGCTGATTTTAATAAAAACATTCATGTAAAGGTATGAGTAATTTCAGTTTCTGAAGTAGGAAAACTACAGAACAATTAAATTTAGGGTGCTAGACAATAGCAATAATAAAAAATATTTCACAGGTGAATTGGAGATGGTCTTTAAAATCAGAAATATATTTTTGTTTGTAAAGGCCATCTGTCAGAGACTGAGCTGTACTTCTGAACACTTACACTCAAAATGATGCACAAAGCACTGTACACATCCAGCCACTATTTGTGGAGACTATACTGAATCACATCACTGAAATGGGGAGAAGTATATGCATAAATCTTTAAAATTATTGTGCCTGTGCTTTTTTCCTCCATCAATGTGTTAAAGGCATTGAATAATGATCATATTAACAGTTTATGGTGCATTTTAGTGTTGCTGTATGTAGGGGGACGAGTCTATCTATGATCAACTTCATTTCAAGGAAAGAGAGTTTTAAAAGACACCTTTCACACATGACATGAAAACAAGAATCTTAAAGTTTCATACACTATGCAATTTAAAGTTTTTAAGTCCTGAAAATGCAAAGTAGCTGCCAATTAAAAGATTAAACTGAAAATTATTGCAGAGGTATGAGAAAAACCCAAATGGAAACAAAAAATCTAGTTAGAGGATAAATCAAGCATAATCATGAGTGCATCTGAGTTTCTGTGAACTGATCAACACATCTTTGTTTTAAATAAGGTCTTCTTGCTGAAGAAGAACACTTTATTTATTGTTATGGCTTATTAAGACCCATCCTTGCTATTTCCAGGCTGCAGACACCTCTCCCCTGAGAACTGCACTGACACCAGCCTGGAGAGTCACCACAAAGCAAATAAAGCTCCATATATTCAAAGGGCTACATGAATGAACCCTGGCTAATAATTCCTCACAGCATCATCCCCAACATGGAACTTCATCATTATGGGGTCACTGTGGAGCAGAGAGAAGGGAAGGAGGTAAAATGACACTGCTCACAGAGAGAAAAATGGTGCCAAGGATAAGGAATGGGTAACCTTGGAGCTGTTCCTCTCAAGTGCAATGACCAAACTGTCTCTTGGTTGGCCAGGAAAATGTATGCACTACTTTTTTCCACAGAATTTCTTGTACATTCTAGAAAAATGAATATTAGTTCACTATTCTGAAGAAACTTTCAGATTGCATAGCTACAAACACAGTTTTAAGTAGTTTTATTTCTACCCTGAAAACAAAAGCTTGTAGCTCTAACTTCTTTTATTTTCAATTTTATTAATAGAGATAAGTACAGAATCTCCTCAACATAGAAGTGATTGAAATTTTTCTTCAATTATTTTCAAGAGCTAAGCAAGTATTACAGCATCAGCTTTTCTAATAAGCCTAAATCCTCCCTGTCTCATGGGAAAATGTTGTGTGTCATAATTCTCACTTGTTAAAATGGATGCTTACAGTGCTTCACAAAAAATGTTGAGTTGACTTTGTCTGTCACACAGGAACTCTGAGGGGTGAATATATTCCCTCACATTTAAAACACACGAACAGAAATGGCAATATTGTACTGATTTTTTACTTGATACGGCACTTAGATGAATTTGCCTCAGGCAACATGAAGTAAATGATGTTTTATCTTCTCTCAATGTCAAATATACAGCAATGCAGGGAATGAAACTCCCATACAGTTTGACAAAATTGGTGCTCTGCTACCTAATACCTAAGCATTGAATATCTGCTTATATTTTCTTCCTCCTTCAGGGTTCATTACCTGTGTATTTGAGGAGAGTGCCAGGCTGCTTCCTCTTTGAACTCTGGGAAAGGGCTCTGCTCATCACAGAAGTCACTTCTTAAGGAACCCAACTGAGCCCAAGGCTGAGCAGGCAATGGCTTGTGCATGGTTTATTTTGTGAAATAACTGCACCCAGAATGTTCTGTGTATTGTTTCAGAGTGAAAAGGAAGAACCTGAAAGCCCACAGAAGTCAAAAAAAGCTCCTTTCATTTCCCCAGGTTTTATTTCAAGTTTTATACGCAGGGGACATTGGCTTTCTCTACCATAGTCAGCCATTCAATTATAGCAGAAACTATTTACCAATCACAAAAAAATTAAAATTCTGTAATATCTCCTTTAGTTCTAATACAGCCTATCATATAAATCTGCAACTCTATTTAGGCATTCAATAAATCACATCTGTATCAGATCTAAGGAGTATTCAGGAATTTGAAGATCTGACTGGAATAATCCAGAGTAACAGTCAAGGTTATTATGGTCTGTTTGACCAGTCAGGCTGTAACGTGTGAAAAGAGATGTAAGAGAATTTGGTGCTCAACTCCAGGAATCTCCATGAGATTTTAACTAACCCTTGAAAAATCCTAATGTCATTGTGCCATTCATTATCTTCTGTGTCTCAACAGATTCACAAGAGAGGAAAACACTCAGTGGTTTCTTTCTGATTACAGCAGGGGAGAGAAGAGAAGCCACTGCTCTCTCCCCTCACTGTATCCTGATTCTTAGCTGGGATTTCCTAGAACTTGTATCTAGGACAGAGAAGAGTAATGTAATAAAGAGAGTTATTGGTACCTGGGATTTACATTTGTTTATGGAAGAGGCAAAAAAAATTTCTTAACAACTCCTCATTATAGAGTCATGGTATAGGACATTTCTCCTAAAAACTGCATATCTTGATGAGCAATTTCTGTCTGATCACCTTCAATAAATCTTTTAAAACTAAGTACAAAGACTGTCTTAAAATCATCCCTCATTTTGCTTTCTATTGAAATAAAGAAACAGTTAAAAGGAAAAACAATTCCAAGACTGTCACCTTCTCCCTTTTCCACCAAAAATATCTACATAAATAATCTATTTATTATTGTTGTCCTTTGTTTCATATGGTACTGGCATTCAAGCAGCCAAGTTAAGAATAAATTGTTTTATCTGAAGATGCATTTCCTGACCAAATGAGCCTCTTTTCTCTCTAGATATTAATCCATATAGAATAATACTATGATGTTCCAGCCTCAAGCAATTTAAAAGATCATGACCATCTGTTATGTATTACTTGCAAATTATGCACTAGCATCCTTGTTGAAAAAAAAAAAAGAAATTAAATTTAAAGAAACCCAAACCAAAAGAACCCAGCCACAAACCATCACAATATTGACATACTTAGGGCTGAGAACACCTCAGATTAGTCTTCTCTGTTCTCCTTCCCCTTTGCATACAAGGGGTCCAGAAGCACATTCCACAGGCTCTGCACAGATACCTGGAGATGCTTCCAAACTTTAGGTAACTTGCATTTTTTGTGTAAGCAGTGCATAGTATCTTGTATTACTGAGCAAGACTGCTTTAGCACAGTTGGTGAATTTACTTAAAATATGGTTCTCCAGTAGAAACTGTTTAAACCTTTCACCAGTGACTGTTACTCAGGATATTTCTCCAAGTCAAGTCACAAAATAAATTTTAAATTAGCAGGAAACAAAACAGGCGTTGCAGGAAATGCAGATTGTTTTGCTTACAAAGATGACCATTTGTACTGCAGAAGTCATATTTCCAATGAAAGGCACTTCCAGCTGCTGTCAGGGGAAAAGAACTGGAGAGCTACATTATGATGTGGTACTCTTAAGATGACAAGGTCACACACAAGGGAATCAACGTGGCCCAGCAAGACTTCTTGCCAAGTGGAGCATTACAGATGAAATTGTCACAAGTCCCAAAATGAGTCCTGAGCTGACAGCAAGTGACAGAGCCGTGCACTGCCAGGAGAGTAAATGCTGGAATTTCTCAGGGCATTCTGTGAACACAGGCAGCCTGCATGCATTGCACACACAACATACAGAATCTTTGTATGGATGAGATGGCAAAACCCAACCACTGCATTATAGTGCCTTGCCTAAACTGCTGTGCATTTCAGAACATGCCAAACAGCTTCTCCAGCAGTGCACAAACACATGGTCATGTCAAAAACAGCAAACAAAAAGGAAGTTTTATGCCTGTGACTCAACAGCTGAGAAATAGCAGGTTTCTCTGATACAAGCTTTTCTTAGGCCTCAGAGGCTGTCATGCTTTGTCTTTCTTCAACCATGAAACGAGATGATCATGGACTCCTTTTGTCCTGTGCAAAATCAAATGCATGGATGATTCTTAGCAAATAGTTGCCTCTCAAAGGGAAGGCAGGAAGTGCTTTCAATGGTTTTAGCTTTTAAAGCAACAGGAAGGAACTGAATGTTACAAAAAATGGCCTAATAAGGACTGAGATATAACATCCAAAGAAACTTCAGGGTGTCGCTGTTGTTCATGACAACAGTGCTGGGACAAGGACAGGCTTGCAGCTTGACTCAGGGCCACACTGTCACAAAGGGTGGGACACTGTGGCTACAGCAAGACCTGGCAAAGGGATGAGACAGAAGCCTGGTGAAAAGGGAGAGACCAATGTTAACAGAGAATGTTGAAAACAAAGCTCTGCATCTAAAGGAAAGAGCATTCTCTGGTATACAAAGTGAACTTTGGAATGAAAGATCCACCTGCACAGAACACTCAAAGAGACAGGACAGAGCCTGAGCTGTAAACCTGTAGTGGAAAGAGACATAAATCCCATAGCACAGGCTGGGAGATAAATAATAAATAAATAAATAAACTGGAGTAAAGGAGCCAGTGAGAAAGCTGTGGGCATTCAGTCTGCTTAATGGATTTAATAGCAAGGGTGTATTTTTCTTTTTCTTTCCCTTACTCACCAAACTCATCCACACCACTATCTATATTAGCCTTATAATTCGTTAGGTTCCCTGATATCAACTTTAACATATCAAAAAAGCACATCCCCAAACCAATTTCCCTACTACAATTTTTTTTTTGTTAAATTAACTTCTGCTTATTCAAGACTCATAATATTTATGTGCTTCTGACTCAGGTTTAAACCCTATACCACACCATATCAATTATTCCCAACTGCCTGCTTTAAATGACTATTCATTGCCACTGAAGTCTAAAAAAGTACTTACACAGTTAAAATTAAGTGCATGAGTCTACTTTTGGACTGAGGTCACAGTTTAACACCCTAAGACTGCTTTTGTAAATCTACACATAGAAAACATACCAAATAAAGCCCTTCTTCAAGGGAAGGCAGAAAAAACCAAGTCTGGGTAACTTGGCAAAAAGATTAATCCAGTTATAAAATAATAATTAAATGTATGAGCAAGCAGATCATTAATTAAGAGGATGCTTAATCACCTGAAAATATTCTTTTAATATGATGGCAGAGCAACTGGCAAGTGACAAGGACTGTAATGTGTAATAAAGGCTATTGGGACTATAACAAAAGAAAGTTAATTTATTTAGTACAGCAGCTGATAAGACCTTTCATATGCACAACTGAAATTCTTATTTATTGCATAATCAAAACCATGTTCCTCCTCTATGCTGCTACTCATCCTAATACAATACCACTCTTATGAGTACTCCAGGAAAATAGCTCTGGTAGAAGGAGGGGTAAAAATGGTGATTTACAAATGACTCTTGTTTCCATTTAAAACTGAACACTTAATTCTCCATCTTTTCTGACACTATGAAAATGTCACTCTACAAGAAGTAGAGATTTTTCCATGAAATTATAGAAGTTGCAAAGTCCTTAATTCTAAGCACAACTTTTCTCCACAGACTGTATCAGCAGGCTGTTACACAGAACCTGCCTGGTGACAGTAAAGGAGATGCTGACAGCACTGTTAAGATCCCTGAAAGGTGATTCATTTTGGAGTAGGCAAGCACAACTTATAGTATAACAGCTAATTTTTGTGTTGGTTTGCCCTGGCCTGGTTTCTGGTAGCAGGGAGGCCACAAAGATGCTCCTGTGAGAAGCTGCTGGAAGCTTCCACCATGTCCAGCAGAGCCAGTGGCTGATGGCTCTGGAGATGGACATGGGGATGGACATGGGGATGGACATGGGGATGGACATGGGGATGGATGTGCTGCTGGCCAGGACTGGGCCAGGGAGAGAGGCTGGTAATGCCTCTGTGATGGCAGATTGGAGAAGGAAATCAAAACAAAGTCAAGGGGTTTTTGCTTCTGGTTAGGGAAGAGGAGGAGGTGAGAACATGTGAGGGAAACAACAAGGGGACACCAAGGGCAGTGGAGAAGGAGGGGCAGGAGGTGCTCCAGGTGCTGGAGCTGAGATTCCTCTGCAGGCTGTGGTGAGACCGTGGTGAGGCAGCTGAGCCCCTGCAGCCCCTGGGGATCCACAGGGAGTGCAGAGATCCACCCACAGCCCCTGGGGATCCACAGGGAGTGCAGAGATCCACCCACAGCCCCTGGGGATCCACAGGGAGTGCAGAGATCCACCCACAGCCCATGGAGGAGGTGCCCAGGCCGGAGCTGTGGATGCCTGGAGGAGCTGTGATCCAGTGGCAGACCCACAGCAGAGAGAGGGCCCTGCTCCCAGGCTGGAGCAGCCTGGCCTTGCAGGGCTGCACCCCGTGGCAGGAGAGCCCCACGCCACAGCAGTTTTGGGAGGGCTCTGTGCCCCTGGGGGAGCTCCCATTTCAGCAGTTTTGGGAGGGCTCTGTGCCCCTGGGGGAGCTCACATCTCAGCAGTTTTGGGAGGGCTCTGTGCCCCTGGGGGAGCTCACATTTCAGCAGTTTTGGGAGGGCTCTGTGCCCCTGGGGGAGCTCACATCTCAGCAGTTTTGGGAGGGCTCTGTGCCCCTGGGGGAGCTCACATTTCAGCAGTTTTGGGAGGGCTCTGTGCCCCTGGGGGAGCTCACATCTCAGCAGTTTTGGGAGGGCTCTGTGCCCCTGGGGGAGCTCACATTTCAGCAGTTTTGGGAGGGCTCTGTGCCCCTGGGGGAGCTCACATCTCAGCAGTTTTGGGAGGGCTCTGTGCCCCTGGGGGAGCTCACATTTCAGCAGTTTTGGGAGGGCTCTGTGCCCCTGGGGGAGCTCACATCTCAGCAGTTTTGGGAGGGCTCTGTGCCCCTGGGGGAGCTCACATTTCAGCAGTTTTGGGAGGGCTCTGTGCCCCTGGGGGAGCTCACATCTCAGCAGTTTTGGGAGGGCTCTGTGCCCCTGGGGGAGCTCACATTTCAGCAGTTTTGGGAGGGCTCTGTGCCCCTGGGGGAGCTCACATCTCAGCAGTTTTGGGAGGGCTCTGTGCCCCTGGGGGAGCTCACAAGGCAGCAGTTTTGGGAGGGCTCTGTGCCCCTGGGGGAGCTCAGGGAGCTGCAGGTGCGGTTTGGCTGCAGCTCCTGAGCGTGGCCCCACGCTGGAGAAGTTCCCACAGAAGTATCTCCCGTGGGAGGGACCCCACGGCCTCACAGGGGATGGACTCCTCTCCCAGGGCAGTGGGAGAAATTCTCAGTGATGAACTGACCAAACCCCCCTGCCCCGTCTGCCTGCGCTGTCGGTGGGAAGGAGGGAGGGGCTGGGGGGAGAAGGTGTTTTAAGGGCTTATTTTACTTCTCATTATCCTCCTCTGATTGTGTCAGTAATAAATTCACTTTTGCAACTTGAGTTGAGCCTGCTTTGCCCTTGAAGTGTTTCTCTGGTCCTTATCTCACTCATAAAACATTTGTTAATTGTTTTTTCCCTTTTCCCTCCTCTGCCCAGCTGTGACAGGGGAGGGTGAGTGAGCGGCTCTCGTGGTGCCTGAGGTTTGGGCCAGAGTCAAACCAAGACAATTTTACAAGGTGATCTAACTTAAACAGTTCTCAAGACAAAACAGTTTGTGTGGCAATACTTAGTAATATTGCTTCTTTGGCATTAATAAGAGAATGATGCATCAGGTAACTCAGCAATTTGCTTTTAAAAAGCAATTCTTGTGTCCTTATTGTCTTGCAAACAGCTTATTCTGAATCAGTCATACTGACTTTTGTTTCCTTATCAGCTATCACCAGATTGCTTGACAGCAAAAGTGCATTTTAATCTGTTGTGCAAATGCATAGAATTCATTTATATCCTAAGACTAATTTATTCGATTTACCTTAGTACTCACAAAAACTTTTAGCATAGCTGTAGACCTATTTTCCTTCTCACAGATTGACAAAGTTATTTTGCAGCTCATTTAATTTGCCACAGATACTGAAAGGAATGGCAGAAGTCGTTCACTTGTCTGTCACATGGACAAAATCTGACTACAGTTCAGTTCCTGTTCAGGACTCCAGATTATTTTCTCCAGTTATAACTCTATAAAGAATTTGAATCTGGGCTTGATACTAACCAGGAATTCCAGAAAGATTAGACCTCAATTACTGAGTAAAGCTACTGGACGTTTTAAGTGAATTCAAATATTTTCCATATGGACACAATTTTCAAACATTTCAATTTGTTGATATGCAGATCTATGCAAAGAGAGATTCCAGTCCTCCCTATCTGCCAGATTGTCACACAGACTACTTCAAATACGGGATAAAGTCTCTCTGATGCAACTTTCAGCAGTCCCCAGCTTTGATATATCTGTGCCTTTACTTTTTTCCTTACAGACATCAGACCCACCAAAGCTGAAAATCTAAAGCTTGAGTTTAATGGTGACAGACACAGGAATGCACCATGGACTAGAGAAAATAACTTGAAATGAAACAAATGTGGGAAGGGGGACACTTATCCTCAACATGGTGCAACCACAGAACAGGACCTTCCCCTCAGATCTCCTCATTTTGACACTGGAAGTGCAGGACAGTGCAGTCTGTCCAAGAACCAGGGACAGTCCTGTTCAGCCACATGTGAGATGTGTCAGGGTTTCTCTGCTCTTTTGACAGATGCTGCCCCTCACACTGAGAGCTCCCTTCTCCCTTTGCCTTTACTCACCCATCCCACTGAGCCTTCCAGCAGCTCCACAGGGATCCAGAGTTGCCCAGGGAGGAGAATCCAGAGACACCTCCCAGCCTGCTGACCAGCCAGCCATAGTCTTCGAGAGCACAGCAGAAAAATCCCTGGAAACAAATAAAATCAAGAATTTTCTGTTACGACTGACATGAAAGTTAATAAGCCAGAGCTGTTTTAGGAAGGTGGTGATGAGCAGTGCAGAGCACACTGTACACACTTTCATTTTATTGCTCCCATCAGCTTCTCCCAACTATTTCAAAAGTTCCCATTTCAGGGTCAACAACTGCTGCCATCACCAGTCCTGCACTATCTGCCTTACCCAAAAGCTCTTCTTGGAGGCTGTAAGAATACCCAAATTTAACTTGTTCACAGACTTCAAACTTAGAGTGCACACTAGGGATTACTTGATACCTTTGTGGACAATGGCAGAAAATTAGAATTGAGACTGGGGACAGGTAAGGACCATCAGGGAAAATCAGATCAACATCAAAAGTTTAGAAAAAATCCAGCCCCAAAATGCTCCTTTTTACTCTGGGTATATACTCAGCACCGAGTTTACAAAGGAGCCTTAACACATTATGAGTTCTGCTCCCTATTTCTGAAGGTCTTCAAAATTCTAATCTTATCTAGTGGAAAGAAAGCCACTAAGTTCTGCAGCAACTTTGTCTTCAGATGGTTTTAAGATGATAACACATCAAGCGTTTGTCATATTGTCAAACCAAACTGATTTACAAAACTAAGATTTAAAATCTGTTACCTCCTTTAAGATCAAAAAAGTTGGCTATTTTCTACAGATAAAGTAAATTCTTTCTTGTTCTCTTTCTTCTCCATTAATTTAAATATGCTGGTTTAGATACTCTTTTGCTGATTAGTCATTACAAGTCTAATTAATAGATGTTTATCTAATCTACAAAACTACACACACACAACAAAGACAAACCAAAAGAAACCCCAACAGAAGCCCCCAAAGAAGAAACCATTAAAACACCCAAACCTACAAAATCAATCTAATAAAATGCCACAGACTTTTGGAAAAAAAAATAAACAAAAAAATCACTTTAAAAAATCAGTAAAAGCTGCTTGGTGCCAGTAGTTTTAGATAACACAATTTGGGAAACATACATGTTTAAAGCAAGGAGATGGAAATTACTGACATCTTAAATCCTTCACCATCCACATGAAAAACACAAACCCGATACTCTAACATTTAAATGCATAATTCTTACAGTATCAATGAAATTTAGACATATATAATATAGTAGTGCTCTTTCATTATTCATCTCAGGCTATACTGACAGTACAAAATCATCCAAAAATAATCTAAAAAATTATGTAAGCACACAGTGACATGGTGCTAAGCGTTAAATGGAATTTTCAATGTTATTTCTCCCTCACTTAAAACTAGACACTCTGACTACTGCATATATAATTTCCTGGAAAAAGTTACAAACTATTTTCCCCCATAAAAACACACATCAATGTTATTTTTGATTTTTCTTAACCAGTATATTTACAAAAAAAAAAAAAAACCACACCCAAAATACCACATATTTGTATTAAAATTACATAAACTACTGCAAAATGCAAGCTGAAGTTAAGATTACTGTTCTTTTACAAAGTGTTCACCCAGACACATGATAAGAAAAATGTCTTGTGGCAGATTATCTTGCTTAAAGTGCTTATGTGATGCATGAGTGTTACTGTTCTCACTTAGCAACTTTTAACTGTCTTGCAGCTTTATTTTCATCAATAATATAGGTTCTTTATTAAGGCAATAGAAGAGATATAAAAGTTTGGATTCTGCAGGAGCACTTTAAAAATTTAATTTCAATAATGTGATCAGATATAAAAATGAAACCAAAGCACAGTTCCTTAGCATATATATCATTAATGCTCAAAAACATTTATACTGGAACCAGGACAGGAGGAACTTTAGGTGACTTAATGATAATGCATCTCTCATAATGGACATAATTTCTCAATAAAAGTTAATATTTGGCAAATTTAACAAAAAAATGTAACCTTCTCAAATATAGCAGGCATGCCTACAGCAATGTGTGCGTGAACAAATGGGAATTGTCCATTTTGCTGAGAAAGCAAAAGGAAAAAGTGAAACAAATTAAATGAAGAAAGTAATTAGAAGCCCTGTGCATATAATGGCATAACATTATCACGTAGATATTTTTCCAATTAATTTCTGGGCTTGCTATATGAGAAAGACTTTTGTAATGTTCTAATTAGCTGATCCAATATCATTTACTTCTCATAGCAATGGTAATTCATGAGACTTACTACACACCAATTTTATCTCTCAGTAGGAATGACCTGCAGAACTCTTTTGCTTTCCTATATTAAAATGACAGACACTACTTTGTCCTTCACTATTCCGCTGGCCATAAAAAATAGATCTCCTTGGATTTTAATGAGGTTAAAAGAGGTACAAATTACAGCAATATAAAATATTGTTTCTGAAAATAAATCATTTGATAGATCATGTAACGCTCATAATTTACAGAGATGTAAAGAATGTTAATATGAAATGTTCTGTGATAAAGAAGTTAACCTCCTGCCTTTCTAGCTTTTCTGGCTTGCTCATAGGAACTGAACTTTGAGAAAATGTCTTCTTTTTAATCTTTTTTAAAACTTACATGTTTAGACAAACAAGATCATGTATAACCTTCTCTATCCAGTTTTACTGTGAAGAACCTCACACCTCTTTCTTGAATCTTCAATCATAAATGTCATATTCACAGAGATTGCAAGCCAGGTGCAGGATATTCTCCAGAAGACAAATTACAACAAGTAATACAAATCCTGTGCTGACTCAACGACTGTGACTCTCCAGAAGGGAATGACAGAATCATTTGGCTTGGAAAACCCCTTAAGATCATCGATTTCAACCTCCAACCGCTAAACCAGCACAGCCAACCCACCAGTGAACCTTGTGCCTAAGGGCCACACCTGAACCTCTTGGAAAAACCTCTAGGAATGGTGACTAAACCTCTTCCTGAGTGTACCAGTTTGGACACAAATCCAGGAGGAAACAAGCTGAAAAGGGGGGTGTCTCTCTCTCTCTCTCGCTCTCTCTCCCTCTCTCTCTCCTGTCTGCCAGGCAAGCAGGTCCCAGCAGCCCCTCCCCCATGGGTTCAGGAAAAGAATTTCTCAAATGAAAGTGAAAAAATCTGTTTATTTAACAAAGAGAGCTCCTGCTCCCCCAGGCACAGGGCAGAAAAGGACACTGAACCCCCCTCCCGTCCCAGAGGTGGAGGCTGGTGGGTTTCCCACAGGTCTCTCCCTCAGCTTCCAGCCCCAAGGGCTGAGCAGAGCCGAGCCCCGCCGGGTCTGGGGCAGAGTCCCACCGAGCGTCCCGGAGATGGTGAGCTGGTCTGGGATGGAGAAATGAGCCAAAAACAGTCCAAAAAGGAATAGGAGCCACTGAGGCAGATTTCAGTCCCTTTCCAGCCAAAAGCCAAGAGGTTGAGAGCAAACTCTCTTCTCTGCTATCCAGCAGAAAAGTCTCAAGCCAGATAAAAATCTGTAACCATTCCAGCTGCAAGGTCAATGAGCCGCTCTGAAAAGTCCTCCCAGCTGCAGTTTAAAGGTACAAAAAAACACCAAGCAGGCAATGGGGAATACAGGATTGTCACAGAATCACCTCAAGACACTGGGAAAACCTGTTTCAGTGCTACAGCACCCTTTAGGTGAAGATATTTCTCCTAATAACTGATCTAAAGCTAACCAATAAAACCAGAATACTTCTATGCCCAGGCACTTCATTCCACTACTTCCCAAAACCATCTTTGCAGATAAATATTTCCCTTCACACCCACTTTTCCCTCCATAAAACTTCCAAGATTGCTGTGGGCTTTAGATTGCCCAAGTTTTCTTTAACCCCATTCCTTTGGTGACATTTTCTAGAGAAGCAGATGCCTAACTACAGCAAACACCATACAATCATCTTAATGTCTCACAAATGTACCATATTCTAGCCAAGAGTAGCTGGAGTCCTTTATTACAAAACTGGAAAAAAATTATAGAAGAACAGTATTTTTAATGAAATCAATTTCTTCTTGTCATAATTCAGAATTTCCCACAATTATCAGCCACAATACTCCAGGGAGCAAACTAAGAGTATTGCCTCTTGAGGGGGTCCACTTCTGTTCCTTTTCCTGAGGTTTTCTTGCTGTACTTCAATGCACCAAAAATCCTTTAAGGATTTTAATTTCCTTATTAATTAAATGTCCTCTAATATTTTGTATAGCCTTTATTGATCCCCTATGTCTATTTAAGAATGCTAATTAAGTGCCCTTTAGTTTTAAAATTACTTCACTGGTATCCCCAGAGAGCTGATTCTTGTACTTCTGTGTGCTTTTATGCCAGATCTGCCATTATATAACTGTGAGATTTAACAAATCTATCTAGATATTTTCATTGAGCAACCTAGTTTTTCTTTACTGATTTTTATTTTTTAGAGAAACTACACCTGATAGAATGTTGCTCAAGCAGATGCAGGTTACTGAACAGGTGTTAGCATATGTGCAGTTGATCAGAAGTAGCAATTAATTCCACGTTTCAGATTTGGAGATCATTGGGAAAATAAAGTTCTCCTTTAGCCCACCACACTCATCAGTAACAAAGCATTAAAGTTGAGGATTGTAGTTCCTCTTCCTAGAATCAAAATCTGCATTGCCTCCCCCAGCTGCACATCCCTGAGGGAGACATTTGGCTTTCTTATGAGCTGAAGTCGGGTCTTTATTCACTATCTTGGTTTAATATTCCCATAAAGCATTATTGAAAAGTGAGGGCTCATGATTGCAACAGAAACACGACAATTTGCATAACAATAAATATTATTGGCTCAGTGACCAATTTTACCAGTGCAAGAAGTTTGTGGACTGCAAAGAAGAGTTAATCAGATACCCCAAATGCTCTGCACTTTTCCATATTCAAATCACAGGAGGCAGGCAGCGACAAGTGCGTAAGCTGAACGTTAGTTCAGGGCTGTGATTTCTTGCTCTGTTGTGCTCTGGAGCTGCTTTTCTGAACATATGGCTTACCTAATTGAGGGTTTGGACCAGCACCAAATTTACAAACTGCATATGCAGGCTGAAAATACAACGATATATGCATTACAGGAAACCAAAAATAGAGGATGAGACTGAGCGATCATAAAAGCAAAAGAAAGAGTTAATTACGAGGAAAAGAGAAGTAATTAAATAAAATCATGAGCTTACAATCAGAGCTGGAAAAACTAAAAGTGAAATCCCAGCAACTCAGCATGCTCTGATTCACATCCAAACAATTCCAAACACAGCTGTGTAGAGGAAATACGTTCCATTTGCCTCCTCTTGCAGGCACCCTCCCCATGCAGAGAAAATGCACATCCAAGCAGTTCCAAAAGTGACTATCCAGCACTCTGTGAGGCGTGGAACACCCAGTGAAACACACTCAGAGCTCCTGCCTTGGAGCTGTGCTGGAAGATCTGCATTGCAGAACTCAAATGCTTGGTGCAGCCTGATAAATATCTACTAAAAAAATTTACTTAATCAGAAGCACTGACTGGAAACAGTTTAGAATCAAGCATTACATCATGTTTCCTTACAGATATTGATCATAATTCTGACAGCTGTTTATCTAAACAGCATGTTTTGAAACATCTCTAGTGCTGTTAAGAGTCCTGAATGGATGTGATTTTTTTTGTTTTGACTACAAGGAAAGTTTCATTTTCTTTTCAGGTTATTCAACTCATTTTTTTAAGCATTAAGTTTTAAGTAAATTGCAAATAAAAATATTTTCAGAAATATAAGTCACAATGTTTTGATTTTTTTTCTGTCTCCTTATTGGGTTTGCTTTGAAGATTTTTCTACTAGTGCAATTTCAGCTCACTTCTGTTTGATTTTTCTGAAACTTTCAATATATTATTAAAACCAATTTTTACCTGGAATACATAATTATGTGGGGTTTTTTAGTCACATTAGATGAAAAACTCAGATTATGGAGTATAAAATGTCACTTTTCACATTAAGCAAATCCAAGTCCTATAGGCAGGCAAACCTAAGAATTTGTATTCTACACAATTTTTTTCTTGTTTAGAACAGCTAGGCAGAAATGAATACAGTAGATTGTTATTAAATATTACTGCTTTTTCCTGCATTTTTGTGGGCTGAGGAATGTAAAGCTGTTTCAGTTAGAGAAGGCCATTAATCCCCCCTTAAAATATGGCGACAAATGGCAACATTGCATATATATATATATATATGTGTGAGAAGAATAGTGCCCAAGCACAAAGAAGCACAGTATTCCAATTCAAACAAGTGTTCTTTATGCTTTTTTGTGTTTGTTTTTGACAGCTCCATAAAGTACTAGGTAATACTAGAGCTAGCACCAGAAAATGCTGTCAGCAAACACGTGGGAATCACAGATATTACCGAGGAAGTTTAGCAGCCTGACTCCATGGGAAGCAGTGCAGCAGCTTGAGAGGAGGTGATGAACTGAAACTCTAATTGACTTCACAGCGCAGCACGTGACTGTTACAAGAATTCTCCAGGTGAGACCTTCAGCCAGTCCCAGAGATTGCCTCAGGCAGCCTGTGCCAAGCATTTACCACCTGATAGGCACTCCTGAATCCTTCAATACTGTGATGGCATTGAGAGTGGGACAGGGGTGCCCAGGTAGCTCCTGGTTTAGAAGCAAATTGCACCCTTTTTCAGCAGAGAAGACACTTTGTCAGAAGAGACCCCCTGCAGATGAAAGAATTGTCCCATATGGCTCTCTCCTGGTGAAACAGTGAGATGTTGGGCACAGAACTTAAAATAATTGAAGGAAACATCACACATAAAGTGGAGTCATCAGGCAGAACCACAGGCCAGCTGGATGCAAGAATTCAGCAGAACAGCAAACTGTCCAGGGAGTCTTAGCTCAATCCATCTGAGGTCACCATATCAGGATCATAAAATTATTTAAATAAGCTTCTTATTTTAACAAGCTCCCACTCTGTGAGTTCAATCAAATCAACCCTTGAGAAGTTTTGGGTTCTCCCAAGTATCTCCAAACTCTTTTGTATTGTTTTGGCCAAAGGTAGTAGTAAACATCAAGTGACTTACTCCTCACTAAATGATTCAATTCATTGATGGAGAATTGGATAGCACCAAATACATAATTTGTTATTATGTACAAAAATCTAGATATGTCAATGTATATGGGAGTCTGAAAAGTAATTATTCACAGTGGAACAAAATAGATTGAGAGAAGCTACTGAACAACTGTAGAATATAGTTTTCACAGGTTTAACTAAAAAGATACAGTTATTTAAAGCTGATGCTATATGGAAGGTGGAAGCCTGAAGCTGAGAAAAACATAGTGCACAAGAGCATTACACCATGTCATGGAAATAAAGTCTTGAGAGGCAGAAAATGGTTGGTTTCTAGCCCAAAGTCAATGCTAACCTCTCTAATCAAACTAAAAAACATTAAAGAATAAGTTAAATTGTGACATTACGGTATGGACATGAGTCTACAAAAGCTGGTGACAAATCTAGAAAAGGGAAATTAAACAAAGAAAAAAGACATTTATTTCAAGGTGAATTGCAAAAGCAGAAACTGTTATGGATTAAGGTGAGAGAAGAATTCTCTTTTCAAAGTAATATGCTCCATGATGCTTGAAAGGTGCCTGGAAATATTTTACACTGCAGAAGTTTTGAGATATCATGACTTCGAGAAGAGGAGGAGGATAAGTGAAGGACAGTTTACACCTCGTTTTTCACTTCACAAGTGTTTAGACTTCAAAGATTTGTTATAATAGTACCTGTTTATTGGGTGGGTAAAAATTGTGTTTTCTTTCACTGCTCAAAATTCAGTATCTTCTGTTTTTCACTAGTGCATCAGTTCAACTTCAAAGATCAGAATTTAACATGGTGATTATCAGTAATGTTGAGAACACTCCCTTAATGATATCAATTAAAATCACTGGGTATAAATGGGGGGAGACTTAGAGAGTTCTGTAGTTTTTAGACCACCTGAAAAATCTCAATTGTCCAATTAACCTCACACTAAAAAAAAAAAAAAAACAAAAAAAAAAAGCCCAAACAGCATATTCCTGCTTGCAAAACCCAAACACATTTATATTTCAAGTTGCTTGTTTGAAGCTTCCCAGACTTCAGAGCTCTCTACTCCTTTTCTACTGCTTATAGTTATTTAGTGAGCAAGCACTGCACACAGCACTTGGTCAGCTGAGGATTTCTTCTGCCACTTCCAAAGTCCACATGGCCTAACTGTCAGCTCAGGGATTCCAGTAAAAGCTGTGACTTTTTATAATTTCTGTAAAGAAAATACTTCACAGTCTCCCAAAAATCAGAACACATAACTAGAAAAGAGCAATTCTCCAAATTTTCTTTGGTGTTGAGCTTACTCAACAGGACAGATGAATTTTTAAAAATATTTAAATTCAATTTTCTTCAATTCAAATGAAATGTCTGCCTCACTGCAGAGCACATCAGGAGAAAAAAAAAAGAGCAACTGTTGTAAAGTGAATCAGAATCTGAGCAACAATGAATGAGAGGCTGTTATTCCAGTGTCTAAGGAAGAAAAGCAGCTCATTTGAGCCTCCTACAAAGATGTAAACAGGGAGAATTTGTAAGACATCAGCAGTTTGAAGAGTAGAATGGAGAAGATAGTAAATCCTTTACTGTGAGGGGGAGTTAACCAAGCAAATTCAGGAAAAGAGAGAACTAAACAAAAACATTAAACGACTTGTTCTGTGTAATTTCTGTGTGTCACAAGACACGATCCAAAAGCAAAAAAAGGTGTTTGGTGAGAGCATTATGAGTTGGACATGAGGCAAAGAACCTGTCTGCCCCCCAGCATTCTAAAAACACTGATTGTGGCTTTGAAAAGCCCCATTATTGCAATAGATACACAAGGCTTTCATAAATTTATGCACTAGATAACCATTGCTTATCTATACTTTTGGTCCTTTGCTATTTTAAATCTGTTATGTGATACCTGGTAATCTGCTTTGTGATTGTATCAATGAAAGCCATATTTTATAAATGACACATAGAGAAAAAAAAAATCCTTTTTATGGAACACAGCTAAGCTTTTTCTCTTTTTTTTTCCTGAAGACAAATTGATAAAAGACAAGTGAAGCACACTCAGCTGACAGTGATGCAAGAAGTTTAGGAAACAGACTACAAAACAGGTATTTAACTGCTTTTCTCTTTAGACAACAAGGATCATCATTAAAGAGAAAGACAGTAAATCCTTGCTAAGAAGGTGTGTGCTGTAAATTTTCATATCCTATCCTATGATTTAGAAAAGGAGGTGTAGGAAAGGAGATATAAAAATGAGAGGAAGTCAACAATCTGTATCAAATGGCTTGGAAAGAACTGGTTATCCTTTAGGGAGGGAAAATAATTATCTCTGGATATACCCATACTGTCTTCTGCTGGCACCAATGTGTTCCATAGTGTGAAACAGATGGTGCACACTCTCAAAGCTTCGTGGTTTTATTGAGATAAACAAAGTGATGAAACACAGGAATAGATTGTGGGGACAGAGAATCTGGTGTCCTGAGAAGCTGGGCTAAAAGAGAGCTCTGGCTATAATCCATGTACAAGTTCCATTACTAGAAGAACATAATCTTTGTGCTCACATAAGAATGGGACTGGTTATCTCATCTCTTTCACTGCAGCCATTTGCTACATCAGAACACATCAGCTGACCAAACACCATGGAGAATCCCTGGGCTGCTCCTTTCTCCAGTGTGGGTTCTGTCTGATGGACAGGTAACCCCAGAAATTGTCCCAAAGTCTCTTTAACTGCTCCCCTCCACTCCAGTGAGACCCCACCTGGAGTCCAGCTCTGGAGTCCTCAGGATGGGACAGACATGGATCTGTTAGAGGGCTGCAGAGCTGGACCATAAAGATGCTCAAAGGGCTGCAGCACCTCTCCTATGAGGACAGGCTGAGAGAGCTGGAGTTGTTCAGCCTGGAAAAGAGAAGCCTCTGAGGAGACCTGAATGCAGAACTTTCAGTTCTCAAAGGGGCCTTGTAACAGAGATGGAGACAGACTTTTTAGTAGGGCCTGTCACAACTGGACATGAGGTAGATTCAGACGAGACAGAAAAAAGACACTTTTTACATGTGGAGTGGTGAAACACTGACAGGTTTGCCAGAGAGGTGGTAGATGTCCCATCCCTGAAAACATTAAAGGTCAGGTCAGACACTGGGCTCTGAGCAACCTGATCTAGTTGAAGGTGCCCCTGTTGATTGCATGGGGGTTGAACTATATGACCTTTAAAGGTCTTTTCCAACCCAAACCATTCTAGGATTCTATAGCAAACCACAAAATCAGAAGAGTTGAGGTTGGAAGGGACCTTTAAAGGTCACCCTGTCTGAACTTCCTTCTCAAGCAGCTCTCCTAGAGAGGGTTGAGCAGGACTAAATATTCCCTCCTTGTGTGAGCAGGACCTCCTGGTAGGTATAACTCCATGGGACTTATCTGTTTCTTTTTGATGGAATATTCATAGGAAACCCAAAGAGATGAAAAGCAGACAAAACTAACACTGTCTCAGTTTTGTAAGACTTAGGAGTGACTACAGAATGCAAACAAGTCATTTCTTGAGCTTGGCTTTGCCTTGAGAAGCTGTGTAGTCCCATACTACTTATAAACACTCTGTAGTGGTCCATCAGAAAATTACTACTAAAATGCAAAGAGAAGTAAGTTATTATTTCCTCATAAGGGTTTGAAAGGATCTCAGAAGCTGAGCTGATGGCATAATAAAAATCTTAAAAGATGCTGATTTATTCAGCATTTATTTCTTGTCTGTAAGAGATAAAATGTCTTTCAAAGTTTAGAAATAAAGACAGTTTGTTTTCTAAAATAAACAAACTTGAGGAGACCATTTTACCTAATTAAATAATGCTATAAATCCTTATTTATGGGTGATGATATAATTCTATTCTGGATTGTCAAAATGATTGAAACATTTCTCAAACTTTGAATCATGACATCAGCATTTGGGGAATGCATTACTTAAAAATTTTTCATGCTTTTTAATCAGAATATTACATGAGTGTTTATGTACATTTTAGAATAACATGTTGATTATAGAACTCTTTTATGCATTGAAAAATCTATTAAATGTTAATGAAACTATTAAATGAAGATAATTGAACCACAAAAGAAAGAAACAGAAATATTTGGTAAATTTAATAACTGGGTAATCAAGCATAAGGCTTGCAGAATAATACAGAATTCAGCAGTCTGACACATAGTAAGAGAAAATTTTGAATGATACCACTAAGGATGTTGCAAGTTGATCAGGTGGGAACAATGCTGGCTTGAGATAATGTTTTTACAATCACTTTTATTCTCTAATTTTTCAATGAAAAAATAAATGACTGCTAACCTCTGCAGTTTATCAATATTTAATGAGTGCACAGTAGCTTACATAAGTAAGTATATTTATAATATAAATTAATATTTATAGATTTTATTTATATTTAAATTAAATACAATAATTTATATTATTTAAGTTTATAATATAAATTATATTTAATTCCTTTGCTTTGTTACCCCAGAGATATATTTAGCTGGAATGCTACTGAAAATAATTATCTACTAGTTATTATTGTAATAAGACACTGGCATTCCACAGAAGTGAAAAGGCAGGTTCAAGAAGAGAAGATACTATTCTAGCTGAAAAAGGAAAAAAGGAAAAGGTTTCCTACCATAGATAATTGGTCATTCTCGTTCCAGGTAATACCCTCAGAGTTTTATTCTCTGTGGTTTGCATTAACATTAATTTAAGAATGAAGTGTTTTCCTAGAGGTTAAACATCAAACCAGCTGCATTCTGTTGGGTCTTCTGTCAATGTCTTGCTCTCAAAAGACAGCCCCTTTGATAACTGAGTGGGGAGGAAGGAATAAGAAAGCCCCACGTGTTCAAGTCCCCTGCCGTGCCCTGCTGCCTCTAAGAAGCGCGAGGTGGCTGCTGAGCTCACCCAGCGGTGAGTGAAGGCTCTCACTGTGAGCAGCTGCCTGCCCTGCAATAACATGTGTTGAAAACCACTTGTTACAGGTAATTCTGGCCTTGCATTGCAAAAAAAACCTCAGCTGCTCTCAAGGACAAAGCTCACGGTACCAAGCTGTCTAAAAGGTGATTTCCTGTAGATGGAGTCTTTCCCCCCTTTTAATTTAAAAGCCTTAAGATAATAGAAAACCAGGCATATGTGTATTAGAAATTACAAAGCAAGCATGAAAACCTGCAAAAAGGTGAGTTAACACTCAAACTGTCTCAAGGGATTCAAGCCTGGAGTGCTCCACAGTGCAGGGAGGTGCTGAAGAACTCCTACACCTAAAACTGACATAGTGGAGACAACTTTCAGTGCTGTAGAAGGCTGGACCTGCTGACACACTGAGTCTCCTCTGCAGAGGGGCTGCAACACAAGCAGCAGGTCAGGCCACTGCACACTGCAGGTGATGCTCCTGGCACAGGAGAATACCCAGTTTGTGTAGGAACAGCAAATGGCTCCAGCCCCAACTCCAGCCCAAAGACTGGGGATCTGGCACTGCTGGGCCACAAACACCTCCAGCTCTTTGCTGGGGCTGTCACACACAGCTACAGCTTAGGGGAACTGCAAAAACCTGCAGGGCATCCCATTTGTCTGGAACCAGCCCTGTGGGCACGAGGAAATGGGACATAATGCTCAATGTTCCTGATCTCAACACTGGGGTGTACTCAATACAGGAGTGGTATTAAATTGCATTGCTCATTTTCCAAGACTAAAAAGTTAATCTTGTGAAAGATATTTCCCCTCTAAACCTTAGAAATTACTTTACATATTGGCAGCTTAAATACTAACTCATCTCTCCCTCCATGTAAAATGATCCTGGTCTTTCCTTACCCTTCACTTTAATTATTTGAGAAATCAACACCTTAACTGCATTAACAGAAATCAGCTGATTTACACTGGATTTTCCATCTACAAAACTAAGGATAAAAATATGAGATGTACTTTTTAAGCTATAGAAATAGAGGTTTTTCCATTTCCAGTTTCCCTGTGTATGAATACAGATAAATGATATCTTGTACATTTTGTCCCATAAAAAACCAAAAGGGCTCTCTGTGCAGAGAAGCCATCATATATTATCCACTTGCAATTTTGCCAAATATATTTATTTTGAAGAATCTGTCTGCTCACTCCTTCTGCTTCTTTAGATAAGTTGTTCTGGGGGACTCATTCCTCTAGGCCTAGGTAACCACATTTCCATTGACTGCAGAATTTCCATCACTGATATGATGTCAGCTGAACCCAATAAATACATTAATTGAAATGCTGATTTGAAACCCAAGCCATCAATGGAAAAACAGATTAAAGCCATTTTTTGAGAGCACTGAGTCACATACAACAATAACAAATCTATAACCCAGGCAATAATTTAAAAAAGCAGAAATTAATTCATGCTTTTAGTTTAATGGAACATAGTTCCACTACATCAGGATTAATAATAACCTTTTTTCACATAAATAACACTAATACAGTCAAACTCACCAATCTCATAAAGAGCTACATATGTGTTTAAAATTCTGCTGGAAAGCCAAATTGTTTAGATGACATCTGTGTTTCCAGACCTTTAAAGAATTTTGGCTGTAGGATAACCAATAGATTTTAGCTCTCTTTCTCAAATGAAAGTATCAAGACAGGCTAAAGGACAGCTGCTGGCTCTGAAGCACATCACGCAATGGACTTATTCCTGTGCTTGATGAAATGCTAAACCAACATGAAACCTGCAGTCTTTAGTAATTTTCGTTAGAGCTAATCAGGAAAGAGTAATTTTAAACTATGGCTTTCTGTTTACTTGTGTTCATGGAAATTAGAGGCCTTGGGGCATTTTCACCTATGAATTCAGAACTCTGTTTCACTGTTGCTGAAAAATTCCTTTCCAAATGGTATTTCCATACTGAAATTACATTTTCAGGTGTCAAAATAATGTCAGAGTCACAGTATTTTTATTTTTTAGGACTAAAGCTCTTGCTGCTGAAGTTACAAATGAAACCAGAGCCTAATATCTTGACACAACAGCACAATATGCAAGTCAAATGTAATTGCTATAGATTTCCTCAGTAACTTTCACAGTTCCATCCACCACTTGTCCCCAGTGTCACTTCATGTGTATTCATGTGATGTACCACAATACAGTCATGCAAAGGGCAGTGTGGATTTCTTACAAACACTGAGGATCTTTCTGTTATTTTAAAAGAAATAAAATACAAATGTGCAGCTCAGGGTTTTTTTGCTAGAAAAGAAATAGAGTGTGTATCATTATGATACTCTTTGCATGAATGTCATTAATTGAAACCTTTTGAAGGACAGCACTTTTTATTGATTGAAAATCCCTAGAAGAGTAGCACATTTTCATGGGTTTCAACTCAGGAACTTGCTCAAAGTCACACCTTTATAATAAACGTATCCTTCTTTTTTGAAGGCAGGGTTGCCGGTTTTGGTGTTCATCTCTCTTTCCATCATTATCTATATTACAAATGAAAAAAGCATTCATATTCTTGTTTCAGAGTGCAGAAAAAGGTTCTGCCCTAGGTGACCCAACATTTAGTACAGCTCATGAATCTTGCAAGGAGAAAAGAAAAATGGAAAATTTCTTCTAGTCAGATAACAAAAGGGAATATTAAAGGCTTGACAATAGAAGATAAAATGGTTTACCTAAATCTTTCCTATTCAAAGATGGGGGGTGGGAGGTGGGTGTTGTGGCATTCTTTTATAAAATCTGTAAAAGTGCATTCACCAGTTTTTCATAATTAAATCCCTCACATTGTAAGGTGCCCATTCATACATTAGAAGCTCCTTCTACAAAGTGAAGAAAATTATCCTGCAAGCTCTTTCAGTGGAGTTTTTTCAGTCACAAATAGAGAATGTAAATGACATGCCTTGATAATTAAGAAACCTAGATTCAGATTTCTAATATTATTATAATTCAAATTCCAAGAATATTCAATGTCTTACACCTCTATGAAAGAATTTCAAAGGAACAGCCATTAAGCTGACAAATACACTGACAAATGCTTTGAAATCTAGGCTCCATTAAAAATACTATCTGATAAATCAGAATTAAGAATGCTAAAAATTAACTTTTGAAAAAAAAGTAAATATAATTCCAACTTAAGAGTAAACAACAGACAATTAACCTAGGCAAATGAGTAACACCAGTGTATGGGTACTTTGCATTCTAAAGAGAAAAATTACAAGTTTTAAACTCTAGATAATAACCTGTATCTATTTCAAGTAGAGACTATAGTTTGTATTGTTTAAACATAGGTTTAAATGTATCACACTGAACAGCAACTCTTTTTACTCAAAAATTGCAAAGTTTTGCTGAAGGAATCTGTGCTTAACTGGTGATGTGGATGCACCCTGGACACGCCCTGTGTGTGGATAACAGAACAAGCTGCTGGTTCACCAGGGCATTGCTCCTGCTTTTCTGGCACTGCTGGAAGCAGCCTCATCCCTGCACTTCCTCTGCTGCATGCAGGATTTGAAACCAATCAGCCACTTAGCAAAGAAATCTTTGTGCTGATGCTGCTGTTGCAAATTCTAGCACAAAGCACAGAAACACCTGTTGTATCACAGCCTCCAATATTCAAAACTTTTTCCATTCAGCTGCATCCAACATTTCCATAGGGGGCAAACTTGATGCATATTAAGGCACACCTGCTTACAAATTTCTTCTGTTTACTCTGTTTTCTTCAATTCTGCTTTTCTTTTTTTTTTTTTGTAAATATCACCAAGTATGCACATACAAATAGAAGCCATTCTCACACAATCAAATTGTCTACAGCCTTTATAGTAAGTACCATTTCAAGCATTAACTAACAGAATTTTTATTAAGGAGATTTAGTCCTTCCTCTGGCTGTAAAACTGTCCTGATAAGAGAAGCCTGAATTCTCAATCTTTTTTTTTTTTTTTTGTATTCCAAGTGAAACAGATTAAGCTCTGAGCAGATAATGGTTCATACAGAAAGCACTGAACTGCTGAAAAAAGTATTCCACCAAAAAAATGAAACATAATATTGCCCTGCAAAAAAAGACCATCAATAAAAAGTAATATCCAGAAAAACGTAAAGGGTCAGACTTGGAGATATATTCTAAAATTAAGACCTATTTTATACAAAGCTGTATTATTATGTAGCCAATCAGGTCTGTACTGGAGGTTTATGGTAAAGTACTGCATAGTGATTTTTTTTCTCCATAAAAGTCTTGTTTTGATGTTGTTGTTTAATACATTTGAATAAATTTTTTTTTCTTTTCTGTTCACATAGCTGGGTAGGCTTTTGGCAATAGTGCTCCTTCTGTCAGGGCAAGAGAGAAAAAGTCTCTTTTGATGACATTGCCAGTGTCTCCTTGATGCCACAATTCCAGCAGGGATTGTGCTCCAAGGGTACCCTCTGTCTTCCCACAAGAGGAGAGTTTAGCTGACTACCTTGGATTTAACTCCAACTACTCTGAGTGCAAATGATTTCATCTGTGTGTGTTTAGTGGTGCTGCACCCAGGAACAGCAAAAGCTGCAGTGCATGAACTGTTCCTGCTCAGGCTGACAGATCCTTCAGGATCTTTCCAGGTACATGCTGGTCTTCATCCTCTTGTCCAGAGAATGCTAGCTGTGACCAAGTATGCAAATTTAATTTAATGCTTAAATGGTTTGTGTCATATTCATTAGGAAGCATGCTTTTTTTTTTTTTTTAATTAACTTTGCAAAAGATGACTTCTGACCACTTTGAAGTTGAACACGTGTTTGCAATTCATAAACATGCCAAACTCAATACCCTGCACTTTCTGCTGACAGTTTTTAGACATTATTGTCCTACAGCAGATGGCTGAAAAACCTAATAAAGTGATCTTGTACAAAGCAACAAAAATAAGCAGTTATCACAAAAGGAAAAAAAAATTACAGAACTCCCTGTCTANTAATTAACTTTGCAAAAGATGACTTCTGACCACTTTGAAGTTGAACACGTGTTTGCAATTCATAAACATGCCAAACTCAATACCCTGCACTTTCTGCTGACAGTTTTTAGACATTATTGTCCTACAGCAGATGGCTGAAAAACCTAATAAAGTGATCTTGTACAAAGCAACAAAAATAAGCAGTTATCACAAAAGGAAAAAAAAATTACAGAACTCCCTGTCTAATACACTGATATAATTCCTGCAAAGACTTTAATGGACTTGTCACATACTATCAAAAAATCCTTCACTTGATCAACAACCTCTCTTGGCAAGAAAAGCTTGAACAACATAAAACTCAGATGGCTTTTACTGAGCTTTGTCCCTCTGGGACCTGGGTGCTGATAGAAAATTCCATCTCTTCTTGTTCTCAAGTATTTCCTTTCAGGCTCCTCCTATTGAACATTTCCTCCATGTCCTTAAGTCAGACCATGTGCCCTCATTCTGGCTGCTGTCTTCACACTTCTCTACACTTAAACCAGGGACAAAAGGAAAGCCCAGGAAGGGGGTTTACTTGAGAACATTTGTAGAGTTCTCCTTAACAAAAAGGTTAAAGATGAACTCGTGGCTTCATAGAAATCTAAAGGAAACTCCAACTGAATCAGTTCCCTCAAGTCTGGCTTTACTGAAAGTCTATGGTGTTTTGGGTTTTTTTTTGTTTGGTGGGTTTGGATTTTTTTTAATCTGTTATCCATCTTCTAATTCCTTCAAAATCAGAATCATAATCCTAACTTAAAACACCAGTAAAAATGCAATTAAGCAGGTGCTGTGGTTGATTTTGTTTTACACCAAAACCCTGCATATCTGTGTCTTGGCAGTATGATTCTCAGGTGGGATTTTTCAGTTTTAGTTCATCTCACAGTGCAATCACTGTGGCAAATTGCTGCATTCGTTTGTTATGTCAGACCAAATAGTTGCCCTCTTTCCTGAAATTCTTAATTACAATGGAGACAGAAATCCTAAATTGGATTTAGAGTTAATTGTTGAGATGTTGCATTCAGGTTTTGTTTTCTAATTATTCTTCTGACCTTCAGATCTGAGTAAATACATCAGCACTGTATGTTAGTTCAGCCTGCAGTAGGGCTGAATTCTACAAAAAGCACCACTAAGAAGCAAAGAGAAGAAGACTGGAAATGTAGAAAGGGACAGGATGCCAAGGTGATACCACTACACCTTTAATGCAGAACTCACTGAGGACAGTATATATGGCTGGACAAGCCACACCTGACACACAGAATGACATTAGGCTTTGCAGTGAATATCCACAGAGTACTTCTGAGCACTGTGTGTGCATAATGAAAACTCTTTCAACCTCTGAGAAGAAGGATTATTAAATAACTTCTGCATGAATAACACTTTATTCAAAAACCCTTCCAAATCTTTACATTTTCCTTGCATGTGTGATTTGAGTTGGCTCTGCTGTGACCCAATCAAATTTAAGCTTTTAGCTTAAACGAAAATCTAATTAAGTCATACCTGAATTTTTTCTTCTTTCTGCAGCTTGCCTGATTGCTTGTTTGTTTATTGGAAGTGATAGTGTTTAACTCAAATGTCAAATAGAGAAATCTGCAGAATATACCAACAAAACTCACAGTCCTCTTTGGAACAGTACATACATATTAACTAAGGAAATTTGGGAATCCATTACCTAAGACAAATGAGCAGTGACTTCATTTCTTTTATTTTCCCATTGATATCTGGGGTACCAGAGAAGCCTAAATGATGCCTGTAATGCCCAAACTGCATGAAATTAAATGGTACATGTAAATGCAGTGAAGTAAAACAGCATCTAAATATGCAAGATTAGGTTAAAAACTGCTTCATAGCCCTTGTTCTCATAAAACAGTATATTTGCTTTAGTCAGGAGTTTGTCTCCTACTTTTAAATCAGTGTAGTTATCTATAAGAGAAGAGCATAAGCTCATTCCAAACACATTTTCCTGAGGAAACACTCTGTATCCCTGTTTGCCAGTGTACTTGCACAAGTACATAAATATAAATATTAACTGAACAAGGGAAATAATAGAAAAATACAGACTTTTCTATTCAGTTTTCATTTCCAATGGGATAATACCATCTTATGAATTTTCAGCTTAGGACAGTGCAAGCAACAGCTCCATGCTTTGCCTTGTTTTGTAAACACAAAGCATCACAGTGGGGGACTTGGGTCAAAGACATCAGACAGACAGAAATTAGAATTTAGTCTTAATTAGGCTCACACTCTTACAGAGGTACGAGGAAGGGCTACAGGAAGGAAGAAATGGGTACAAGCTGGGCTTAAACAAGAGCCTAAATGATCTCCCTGAGGTGTCCCACACCCTCAGCAAAAGACATCACTGTAAGATTCCTTCTAACACTGCAGAGAGCTCTAAGAGTGATAAATGAAGACAGCAGCCAGTTTGGGAATTCCCTGAGTAGACTGAACCTTGAATTTGCCTGTGCAAAATGGTTTCTTTAATCTTAGATTAATGAGTAACTCACATGAAGTCAAGGCTTATAATCAATTACAGCAGCTTCCTAGCAGTTACAAACAGATTAGCCTTAATGGCCTTATTTCTGCTGTCAGACATTCAACTTCTTTAGGAGAGACAAGAACATTGCTAGATTTGAAAGAGAACAAAGGAAAAGAAAAAAAATAGTAACCACTCAGCTGCCATTTCTGAAATTCCAGGTGTTTCATGCTAAATACAAAAAAGGCAATATGAATATAATGCTAAACAAATATTACCACAAATGAAACCAATAATGTCAAAGATGCCTCAAAAAGACTGAAGTAAAAGTAATGGTGAAATAAAACACAGTAATATGATTAATAGAAACAGCCCAAAGGACCAAAAATAATATTAATGTTCTTCTTGCATATTTGTTTAGGTTTTGTCTTGAGGGCAAATGAAAAATTTGAACAATAATCTACACATAAATAAATCAAGAGGAATTAACACACTGTAGGTGCTTTACCAAAACCTGTGGAATAATTTCCTTTTTTCTTCTTTTAACTTAATTCTCAATGCTTAATAAATACAGGCATCAAAATGTCTTTTCTCAATTTCTTAAAGCATTTTTTAGTACTTGAGTCTTCAAAATACAGCAATAAAATGAGCAAACATTTTTATTACTTTTACTTCTCTTTTTTTCAGCTTTAAAATACTATTTTAGCTGTATCACTGCCAAGAAATACAAGCCATCTTCCATTTCTACTTCTTTCAGGAGAAGAAACAGGTAACCCACTCCTTACTGTTTTCTCATTTCTTGTTGCACAAGAAGTTTTCCAGGAACAAGCTTGTTCCTGACCAGGATCAAACATAACTAAACCTTTTCACATGTCAGGCAAACCTTTTTTACTATAGCAGCAATATTCCTCTTAACCACTCTGAAAGAGACAATAATAAACTTTGACACTGTCAGAATAGAGGCTCTTTCAGAATAGTTTGTATGAGAAACAATTTTAATTTTGTTCCTGAAATATGTATGAATTACAGTTAAAAAAAATAAGCTTTCTCTAAAACTCAGCCTGGCCATTCATTCCTACTCTCAGAGCTGTATGCTCAAGGGCAAAAACAAAGAAGGATGCAAACAAAATATTTTGCATGATCTGTGCCAGCTTTTTTACCAAAAACAGCCACTGTGGGTTTTGTGACTCTCACAAGGCTGTTAGGAAGAGGTTGAGTTTCAGTTATTAGAATAAATACCTCAACTTTTCTCCAACTCAGGAATCTACAAATTCTTGGGACTAAGAGCCCACTGCCAGTTCTGAAAACTCAGTTTCCTTAACACAGCACCAAACTTTTATACAAACAGCTACCTCAGCCAAGAGGCTCTTTCAGGAAATATTTTATTGCTACAAAGCATGCATCAAAATGGCATTAAAATTCAGTAGAAGTTAGATGACTAATTCCTATCAGAACTCTGGAAAATTCCAATTAATGAGCTTGGGAACATTGAGGCTAATAAGTGAAAATGTAGTTATTTTTAATTAAAAGGCACAGTGCTAATAAGGACCATGAACATCACAAAGTGCATGCAAAGCAGACACCAACAAAGCAGAACTGGCCCACAGAACTCCTATGGAGGCACACTGGCCATTTCCTTGAATTCTTTTCATCAGCACTTGACTGCTTGTTTATTCCAGCAAATTACATTTTGTTAGGAAATATCAGTTTCACTCCGTGGGAATGACAAAAAATCAATAAAGTCACAAACACAGGGAATGTGTAATAAGCTGCTCCGGAGCTGAGAATATTGACAGTGTGTATGAGAGATTGCTTCTGTGCTGCTGGAGAATACTGTGACATGCTAAACAGCACAGCTTTTGCACTTCCCAGCTTTCTCTAGAGAAGGAAAGTTAGACCACTCCTGAAAAAGGTTGGTAAAAACATCAGTATTGGGGTTTGCAGATTAAAAATACAGGGAATGTTCACAAAATTCTCTGCTTTTCCCCTTTTTGTTCTGTTATGCCCAACGTGAAAACAGAGCAGATGAAATGTGTCCAACGAAGTGAAAGCAAAATCAGACTGAGATGAACAAATGGAAGAACCACACTTGAACTGCAGGGAGTGTAGTTTTGAAAACATCAAAAGTCATACCTGTAATCTTAAAATGAAATATTGTGACAATCTCCTGCAATGATTTTGGCAAGAAAAGCAGAGGGCTGGCTATAAAATATAGCCTAAAGGCACAGTACTCAAGATGCTTAATCTATAAATCTTTGTCCTCCCTTTGATGAATCACTTTAGTGCATTCTGTATTTACAAGCCTTGGAGCTGTTTTAGCTAAACACAGTCTCATTTAAGAAAAACTTATTCAAATTAGACCTTGCATTGTATTTCTCTCTAATATTTATCCTTGCAGTTGCAGCCATCTCCCACACATGAAAATTCTCAGATGCTTTTGAACTTTCCAAGCTTTGAACTACATTTAGATTGGTAAGTAGAACAAAGAGCAGAACTTTATTTCTCTATCTCATTAAAATAATATCCAACTGGATATTAAAATAATATCCAATGAATCTGCCCATGGTTTGACAAAAAATTTGTGAGACTGTAAATAAACTTTAATTTTATAAAAGCGATATATTTTAGTGTTCCTATAAATATAACTCTAATCCATTAATGTCCAACATTTTAGGCATATCAGGCAACACACTGTGTATTTAATGACATTTGTTTTACCAATTTAGTAAAGGATCTTTTGCAAGTATTCAAATGTTCCTCTGAAAACAGCATGTAAATCACTATAAAATTGTATTTCATAGTAGGAAAAAAATACTAGAAACTACAAGAAAGGCTTGAATAGCTTGCCTGAGAAACCACCATTTAATAAACAAATGCACTGTAATTTTAAAGCAGCCAAGCCAAATTTGAATTGACTGAATCTCTTCAACATTTCTCTTTCTTGACAAGGCATTCGTGCCCAAAAACTAAAAATAAAATTAGTTAAATTTCATTAAACTAGTGTTGATTAGCAGGTACTGGCTCAATCTAAGTAAAATTTTGCTGACAAAAGTAAACTGGTAAACATAGTAAGTGTTTATGAAGTAAAATCTGAATCAGGGTATATTCCATTGCTGCCAGCCCTGTTTGTCAGTCGTCGTTGTGGGCTGACACTGGCCCAGCAGCATCCAAGAGTCCCTCACTCCCCCTCCCCTGCTACAGCTGGGCAGCAGAGAGTGAAAAAAATTAAAGGGTTCATGAGTTCAGTCATAAGGACTGGGAGAAAACACTTCAAGGGAAAAACAGGCTCTTCCCAAAACTGCTGTGGAGTGGGGCTCTCCCTCCACTACACTAAAATTTTGGGAATCATACTGAAGCCAGAGGTTATACATAAGGTAAAGGAAAACTGTAAGTATTTTTGAAAGGTTTTCTGAGTCTTTTATGATGTTTCTGCATATGCAGAAACAAAGGACTTGGCAAGTCTTCTGGAGGATAGTCCCACCTCTTCAGAATAGTCAGCACAGTGACAGAACACTATAATTAAAAGGATTGCTACTATTATTATCATTATTATTACCTTCTTTGCATCACTATGAAACACCCTGGTATTCTCTGATTAGTACACAAGCAAAATAATATTAGAGTCTTTGTACAGAGATAAAATCATATATGCAACAATGAGGTGTATTGCAGAGTGACTTCGCTACATTTACACTGCAAAGCAGCCCTGAGCCTCCTGAAGACAAAGCACAGGGACTCCTTAACTGTCTGGATCACTCACAGGTGTGTCCTGGAAACTGTGCTTCAAGTGGCAATTGCATGGTCAAGGGAGAGAGATAAGTACCATAATCTTGCAGCTATCTATGGTACAACTATAAGAACTGTAGAAAAGGCTATTTTAATGAAAATATGGGAAAAATACCTGGCAATAACTAGAGATGATGATCATTTTGGGAGACTTGCATGTCCACGAAGAACAATTTGTTAATTAAGTCCAGAGCACCTTGTAAAAGAGGAGGAAAATTGAGGGGTTTGTACTTCTTTCTTTCTTTAAGCCATAGGAATTCAGATGCTGTTGATTGCTCCTAAAGGGACCAGAGCATGCTATAAAATAGGAATTACCAAACTAGAGATTTCAGCTTTCCAAAGGCAGAGTCAATCTCTAAGTGTTGACGTACTTTACAACCTCCTGGGCTCTTCAGATGGCACCACAGCATATTAACAATCTGCCTGTCTGTTTTCCTTATAGGCAACAAATCTGCTTTCACTTTCCTGAAACAGGGGTAAGACTAAAGCAATTACAAGGGCTGCATCACTTAATTTTGATGAGCTCCTCTATCAGGCTGCACAGGACTGCCTGTGCTTGGGAGATGTGACTCCTGAAGGTACAGGGCAGGAGGTTTGCTGACAAAACAACTACATCTCACTACTTAGCTTAAACACCTGAGCACCACAGATGCTAAAGACGATAAAGATGATCTGGGGCAAGCCAGTGATTCTGGAGGCTCTGTAGGCAGAAAGGTATACACTGTGGCTGTCCTGGATAATTCTGAATGGAAAAAAAACCCAACAAACCAACATTTCTAGCATTTTTAAACCCAAATGCTCATACTCAGTGTACGTAACCAGCAACTGCATTTTGAAACAACATTTGGGTAAACTTGTAACTTATGAATGGAAAAGTGCTCTTAAAGCATGGTGAAAAAAGCACCAGAGACCACAACAACCCTGCTCACAGCTGGTGGCTTTCACATGTAGAACTTGTTAAGTACAACTGACACATGGTCTCATGCTGTTGCCTTTGTTGCTTTCCTGTCTCATTTCTCCACAGGAGGATGCTGATGGACAGGAGGAAGAACAGGCTGTTGGTTTTATAGCTCCTTGCAGTGAAACTGAGTCAGTAATAAGAGTCTGCACTGGAAACAGAACTGGCAGGACTCCTACTGCCACCTTCCCAAAGAACCCAGCCATTTCCAACCACTGGGAGATATGGCAGGGAAGACAGGGGCCAAGTTCAGTTCTTGTTTGGGAACTGCCAATTTGCTTCCAACACAGCTCTTGAAAACTAATGTGGAAGGAATTTTCCTGCAATAGTGACTCATGTTTTTATGAAAACTGTTTTTACAATTCTGATTTCTCAGATGGTCTTTAAAGTAACTACAGTCTTGGTGCTGGTGCTGTAGGAACAAACATAGAAGATACCACAGAAAAAATGAAATGGAAGATGGCAAAACCAATGCTCAAGATGCAATGAAGCCACCATTACTTCTCCCACTAGCACTGCTGTGCACAAGCAGGTGAGTATTTCATGTGCTGAAACTCTGGAGACTAAAAGTGTTAACCTTGCACTGCTGTATTTCCTGACTGGCTTAGAGCTTCTGAAATACAGACAGACTTCTTTATTGCCTTCATTTCCAAAGGAAGGCTCAGATGTGTTATTTCTGGTAGTTACTGAGTCCTATTGAAATCATATCTGTGTTACTGCTGATGCACCTCTTCTATAGAACACTCAATATCTCTCTACATTTTTATATTCCTGAGGTACTTCCCATGCATGGGGATAGAGAAAGATACATCACAAGGAGAATATATAGTTCTGTTCTACTCACACCAGAACTGGACTTCTTTCACTGCATTTCAGTCACTGTGTGGAATCTTACAGCTCACTGAACAACAATTAGTTAAGAAAGGGGAGAAGCATTTAAGCTGGAAAAGACCTTTAAGATTGCCAAGTCCATTCACTTTTTGCTCATCTTCCAGAAATTTTAATGTATACAGTTCTAGGTATGTAAAACTGCTGAGAGAAAGCACTACTGCCATCTCAACTGAGCAGGAAAGAAACTTGACCATAATCAAACAGTTTCTCCAGGCAATCATGGGTATCTTCTCCCATATGCTAAAGATGGCAGGCTTTACATCACAGTTCTTTCCTACAAAAAGACTGAGATGTTATTCCTTATTCTTCCCTAGGACTCCTAAACCTTTGAAAGAAGAGAGAAAATGTAAAAGGGAAAAAAAAAGGAAATGTGCTCTCCTTACACCCTATTTGTTTTTCATTGCCTACAAACAAGTCCCTCCCTCTCACAGCAGAGCAGTTCAGCTTTGCTACCCCATTCCTTTCCTTCTCAGCTTCCTTCTCTTTAGAGCCCATCAGAGCACACCCTGGTCTGATTTACTTACTCCAGCTAGGAAAAGCAGAAAATTCTAAGCTCTATTCCTTCTGAATCGCTCCATGCATGCTGAGTTCGGGGAGGAAGATGAAATGTGGGCAGCACTGCACCCAAATATCCTCAACCAACACCTGTTTCTACACTACATTTTTATATAGCAAGGGAAATTCATATTTACTCCTTTCTCACTTCTTGCCTGAATCTCACTTCTGTGCCTTTCATGTCACAGATAGCTGGGAAAGTTTAGTAAACTAAGTTCAAGACTGTGAAAATCAGACAAAGCATAGCATAAACAAATAAATATGCCATAGATCTAGCCTCTTATCTTTTAATTTTCTGCATTACCCTGCTGGTTTGGCACAGCCTGGTT
>VZRX01020062.1:7841-18705 GCA_013398075.1 Notiomystis cincta
TATACTTACTATAGGAACACTTTTCTTAAGGTGCTGAGTTTTGGAGTTTTGACTTCAAGAGAGTGCATGAGTGCACCTAGCAAGCTCCTGAAGTTCATCTCCCCCTGGTTTTCACTCCAGAAGAATCCCGTTTCCATCCTGGGAGGCTGCTCTGCAATGCGAGCTGACGTGCCGCGGCTATTGAAGGTCGAGAACCTTATTCCAAAGGTGAACTCTCTGGTTCACCAGAGAGTCCAGATTGCAGTTCAGATTCACCTGAAACCAAATCAGGCAGTTTAGTCTGGTTTAGTTTCTTAATCTTATGACTCTGGGTTTAGGGAGTAATGCAGAACCCACTCTCTGCTCTCACCTTGGCACTCTCCTTCTGAAAGGAGAAGTTATGATCTCCTTCAGTCTTGCACAATCCTTCAGCTTATTCTTCCCTTTCAATGCATCAAAGCCCACACAGCTGTGGTGGGCCTAGCTTCCATGTGGTTTCATAGACTAGCTTAGGGTGGGCTTTATAACAAAAAGTGTGTCATTTTTACTTTTAAAAGAATCATTGTGAAAAGCATTTGAAATGGTCTTGATTCCTCACATGCTGTCAGTAAAAAGGGAGAGGAAAGAAGGAACTGTGTTAATTTCTTCAGATGCTGTAGAATTTTCTGTGGTATTCTAAGACAAGCCACCTAAGGAAGAAACCTGCCTGCATGTTTATCAATCTGCACAGTTTTAAACTTTGAGTTCTGGAAGATTTGTAATAGAGTTAAAAATATATTTCTTGGCAGAACATTCTTTTATTCCTTACCCTGTATCCTCTCATGAGAAAAATAGGAGGTTTGCTATCTGCTTCAATACAATTAATGCTTTAATTCTCCTTCTCTCATATTCTCTTTTAAATATGTTTAAAGACATGTGGAGCTCCTTTTAATTAAAACAATTAACTAGATTAGATTATATAGGATGATTTTTTTTTTTGTGGTCTTGAGCCACTTAGTATAAGACTTTCAGATATGGTGTCAATAACTTTATAGATTCAAATTTGATTCTATTATTTAAACCAAGTTAATTTATTCAGAAATAAGTTGACATTTGCAGAGTTCAGCTCTCAACTGGTTTAACTCTGGTTGGCCTTGGCTAGGATGATTTCACAGAGCCTTTTACAAGTTACATCATATAATAAGCCTACAACATTACTGCATATGCATAAAAGTACTCAGAATTTAGTTAGTTCAGATTTTTTTTTTAATTTCCCTGGAAGAGTTTTATACTACACTTTACACTATCTTATATTGTTTAAGTGACCAAGAAAAACAAGATGATTAAAAAGAATAAGAATAATAGAAATGTTGTCTTACACTAGGGGGACTACATATTTATAGAGAATACTGTATTTAAATAAAATTACTGTAACAAAGTCTAAATTGTAATAATTAGGAAATAATAATGTGATCCATACATACTATAGAACTTGACATATAGAAATGCTATTGGACATTTCCCAAAATTCTAAAAAAAAGGGGGTTTCAAAGGGTTTGCCTTTGAAGAATTACATTTAGAAAACCTGAAAAGTTTAAAAAAGGGAGGTGATGCAGCATGTACTTGTTTTAACAAATTCAATAAAGAAACATAACATTACATTTGTTCCTTTTTTTTTGTTCTTTTCTGTCAGAAAAAGACATCAGGGCTTGTAGCTCCTCGTACCTATCTCTTTACAAATTGAAATAGTTTCTTGTAGTAGGAGTAGATTTTTATATTCCTTTTTAATAAACTCTTTGGGAAGACAATGTGCTGGTGCTGCTGAGCAGAAAGAAACACAAGAGGCAGAGGCTCTGGCTTTATTAGGCTGTAGCACAGCAATGAACTCTCAGACATGTTCATCACTGCTTTGAGAAGTGTGAGCTGAAAACCCTCTCTTGAAGGATTTTCTCTGACTGTGGACTTTCAGCAGCAGCCATGAAAGAGTTCTCTGCTGTTGATATCAGATTTTTGCTTTGGATGTTGCCCTCCATTGCCCAGATGGGGGATAACTGATGCCCCTGACATCATCAGCTCCCCCTCAGCATGTTTATGACATGAATTTACGCCCTGACTGGCTGCAATATACTGCTTTTTAAAGTCATCTTCTCCCAGAAGCTCCTGAGACTTATCTGCTGTTTATACTCTACTTTTCTCTTCCTTCTAGGAGATCATTTCATTCCCTTTGGGGCAGAATGTTAATTCTGCTTCTGCAATTTGAGATAGCACATGCAGCTTTTTATGAATCTAAATAAGAGACATGCCACTAATAGGCAAATGCAAGAAATTTGTCTTGATGTGTTTAGGCAATGAACTAGCCTGGCAGGGATGCCAGCCAGCAATCCCTTTCCAAATAATAATGTAGATTCCTAGGAATTCAGGACCCTTTCAGGTGGAAAGCATGCATTACATATACAGGATATTCATGGCAAAAAGGGCCTTAACATGTGAGAAAAGTCCTTGGGCAAATCAATGGCTGTTAAGCACTAAGGAGAGATGGGAGGTACTGTAGAATGGAGCAAATATATACTAATCCTTGCCTGCATGAAAGGAAAGTGCTATTCTGCAAAAAAAAAAAAAGGATGATGGTAAATGATATCATGCAGAAGTGAAGAAAAGAGCCCAGGAAGTATGAAAGAAGTGGTGTTTCCTTTTACCTGTTTTGTTTGTTTGCTTGTTTCAGTAACCTGGTGGTGAAAATAATGTTAATGTTCCTAATGCTTTCAAACAACTCTAAAATTGTTGGACTCTGTGCTGAGTAATCTGCAAGCAGTGTGAAAAAGTGCATAAAACCAACTGGGAATAGAGACAGAAAACACAGAAAGGCATAAACTAACAAAAGAAATACAGTTAAATCAGATTGAAGGAAGATATCATGGCACAAACTAGATCTGTTTAAAATGTGGTATAGCTTATAAAACCCCAGAAGAACACTGGTCTGTGCAGATCATGCCAAGCAGGAAAAAAACCCCTAATACTCTGTTTCTCTTTGTCCTTAGTACAAACAGAACTGGGATATTAAATAAAGTTCCAGGCACCTGAGCACTGGAAGATAGCAATAGTAAAATGCTCAGAGGGATGCTGAAAAGCAAATAAAATGTTGAAGTGATTTCAAAAATAATAAAATGCTTAAGTACAAATCATTTAATGACATTTTGTGCATCCTCTTCTGGAAATCATATGCTTTAAATATTTGTGAGATAAGTGAGGCTTCATTCTTTTATGTGATTTTATTAAATTTCTGAAGTATTTTTCATATATTGTCAAAACACATTGACTCTGTATTAGATTCAGTTTCTCTAAAATACATCCACTATATGACCTGATATAATTTCATGAGTCTTCTTTTATCTGTAAATATTCTTGATTTTATTTTTTCAGCGGGGAGGATGATATTTCTACACCCCATAGGAAGGATCGAGTAAGACTTGTACTCAAGTACAATGTCTTGCAAAGTGAGGATAAAAGCCTTAAGCTTCTCTTCTCCAGACTGAACAATCCCAACTCTCTCAGCCTTTGCTCCCAGCAGAGCTGCTCCATCCCTGTGATCCCCTCGGTGCCTCCTCTGGGCTGGCTCCCACAGGTCCCTGTCCTTCCTGTGCTGGCCCCCAGAGCTGATGCAGCCCTGCAGGTGGGCTCTCAGCAGAGGGGGCAGAGGGGCAGAATGCCCTCCCTGCCCTGCTGCCCACGGGGCTTTGGAGGCAGCCCAGGATGTGGTTGGCTTTCTCTGCCTGCTCTCATGTCTTAGAATGCTTTTACTTTTTAACTAGAATATACCAAAAATAAGGAATACTATACAAGGATGACAGTGACAGATTCCTGCATTCTCTCCTTTCAGCTGTGTTATTCAGCTAGATGAATGCAAATTAACAGCTTCTCCTTTCTTACAGTGAGGACAATGTGTCTTTCCACAATCTTTTCATAAGCAATAAAAACATAATTAATTCAGCATGAACACACTTCCTTAAGGCTTCCTGAATGGCTTTGGAAAGTTCTTCTTATTCCTGCCAAAGCCCTGTTTACCTCAGGGCCTGTTTATACTTGTGCTCTTTTCCTTCCTCTGCAAATAACTGGGTTTTGGCTGACAGGAACTGAAGGGAGGCAAGTCCCAGGGAAAACTGACTCTTTCATTTACTTGTGCTGCCAGCCTTATGTTCTTCACTTGCTGAAAAACAGAAATAACACTTATTTGAACACAGTGACAACTTGTTTTTTATTTGAGGCAATTGCTCACTGCAGTGAGGAAGGTAGAACATTTTACATCCTGTTAACTGTTGCCAGCTCCATGTAAAAATTGAAAAGGGGAAATAGATTCCCATTCTACTTTTTTACCCTTTTACTGAAGAGAAATTAACAGACTGAAATTAGGAGGCCACATCAGATTTTGGATTTCACAGCAGTGGGCTGATGGGCTCTAAAAACTGGTTTTGCTACATAACTGCTGATTATGAAAAGATTATGAATGATAGAAAAACCCTTATGACACTCTGAGATTCATCCCAAGGTGTTTGACAGACCATGGAACCATGGAACAGCATGTTATTCTTGTTGTTGAAAAAGTATATATAGAGTTTAAAGGATTGTGTCTGCAGCCATTGAAGGATTATTGAAAGGCTCTGATTTCACAGTCAGTTTCAGCAATCCTAAATGCGGAATGCTACCAAGGGGGATATTTCTGTATCACATATATTATGTCTCTATTTTTATTGCTTTTCTTTTCTTCTTTGTGCCATCACTAGTGCTTGTGGTGCCAGTTGGGTAGTTGGGCACATTTTAGGTGGATGAATTTCCTAGTCCACCTGAAAAAGGAACAAACAAACAAAACCCAATCCACCAACCAACGAATCAACCAACCAAAAGAAAACAAAAACCAAAAACCCCACCAAATTATCCCTAGAAATACCACAGCTACCACAGATGGAGAGCAGAAACTTGCAGTTCAGTGCAAGGAAAGGCCAGAATCATCACTTTGGTCTTAATCTAAGTATGATGGAAAATTATAATGCTGCACAGAAGTGAAGTGAAATGTCAATTTCAGCTTCTTAAGGGTGTAATTTTTATGCACTGTTTATAGGTTGGGGTTTTTTTAAGAATATCTATTTAGACCAGTCAATTTACTATTACATCAGTTAGAAGTGAACCTACTTTATTTATCACATAGATTTGACTATGATTTATACTGCTGTTGCTTAATGTGACTCTTACCAATTACAAAAATTTATGACACAGGTAAAAAACATCAATATACATGTCTTATTGTTTTGGTGAAATATTATGTCTTAGTACTAGAAATAATTTGAAGGCAATGCTTTTATTGGATATGAAAAAAAGGACAGGAAAAAATTTTAGAGTAGCAGTAATATAAGAATATGGGAACATAATGCAAAACAATCAAGTTGCAGCAGCCCTAAGCTATTTTCTGGTGACAGAGCTACCAAAGCTATGTATGTACAGTAGGCTTACCATAACTGAGGCAAAACATTCAATTTAAATAGCCATAAAACTATTTTAATGAATTCTACCTAAGAGCTGAACAGGCCTAACAGCAACTATTTAGTTATTCATGGCAGCTCGGCGGATAGGTCATAAATTCTCATCAACTTTAAAAGCTGGATGTTTAAAATCATATGCATTTGTGAAAGTAAAATGCTGTAATGGTAAGAGTCTAAGAAAGTTCCTACCTTCAGTACCTTGAAGGAAAGTTGTAAAAAATTCCATTCAAATTAGCCATTACTTCATTATTTAGGAACAGATATGGATGGTGAGCAATTTTTCCACATTCAAGGGAAGCTGCAAGCAATTTACTTCTCTCAGACTACTAAAAAATATTAAAAAGAAATATTTAATTTTTGTTCCAAGTTTCCCTTTCTTTTTGTAGGGGTAGAGAAGGATGAGATATAATAGTTCTGTGACTTTTAAACCCTTGGACATATTCTAACATGTAATAAACCCAGAATTGGAATCCACAGATATAATCTCTGAAGCATTTTTCCTTTGATGCATTACCTCATCTTTGTAAATGACCCTGACAAGGAGTGAATGTAATACAAGATTGCCCACAATAGGCTGTTCATTACAGTTTTATGGAGGTGCAGTGTGAACTGAAAGGAAAACTTTTATCTTGAGAGGAAAACAAAGAGAAGAAGTTAAAGTGATGACCGTTCATGTACCTTAAAAACATCTGCTATTTCTACACATCTCTTGAGAAATACTGTGCAGTGGATCAAAACAGGTGAAAAAAAGGGGAAAAAAATACAGCAAAAAACACATTACAAAAAAAACCCCTCAGTTTTATTATGAACAAAACAATATAGATGTTTTTCCCACTTACATGAATGTGGGAAATTCACCAATGGTGCGACAGATGAAGGTATATAATCATAAACCAGATTTTCAAACGTAATGGTTTCAAATGAAAGCTATGTTAAACCATATTGGGATATCCAAATATGTAAATTAAACAAAGTTTGAAAAGCTATATCAGAAAATAATTTCCAACTATGAAATTGATTGTGAAAATATGGTAAAAAAATGCTATTTTTTTTTAATACCAAAAGTCAAATTACATTGCCCAGAGCATATTTAGGACATTATGTAAGTGGCTGAAGTTGTAAGCACTGAAGATCAAGTAAGTCTTACTTGGCCTTTTTAAAGCATTTTTGGGGGGGATGAAACCTGAAATATGTATTTTGACAACATATATTTGCATAGCATAAAGTTCATAAATATCTAGGATTATAATAAGAAATGTATATTTGTTCAGGCGTCTGATTTGATGGTGAACTCATAATGAAGTGTCTGTATTTGTCCAAAGCTTTATTTTAAGTAGACAAAACTGGTATTCAATCTTAAACTGTTTAACTAGATTCTGCTGAAGAATCATTTGTTGAGCATGTAACTGGTAACTTATTAAAATCATTGAATCACTCCTGGGATGCTTTTGCAGAGTTTCTAAAAGAAGTGCTTTGTGATGCTGAAGTTTATTGTGAAATATGACAACATCTTGCAGTAGAGACAATGAGAGAAGAATATGCAAAATATTCAGCTTTGTTGGGGTCAATCAGAAAAGCACTGGCTCAGTCAATCTATATATTTATGAAAATAGAGTAGGAAAGGAGGCTTTCTTTCCACAAGCACCAAACCCAAACATAAACCATAGAACGGAGACACTCGATTGGACTAGACTGAAAAGGGTTTCTATGTGAATTTTAATTTCACTGCTAGCTGTACTCTGCAATGTTCAATGTGAGGCCAAGAGCCCAAACTTTATACATTTCAACTCAGCTATTCAGTTAAGCACACATGGAAAAAAGGAGAATTTTTTCTGTGCTGAGAGCTAAAAATCAGCTTCTTTTCCACTAAGTGTTTGCTGTTCCATAAAATCGTAGGGTGGTCTGGGTTGGATAGGCATGATACCTTTTGCCAGTTTAATGAGAAGAAATAACTTATGATGCTTGATCATCTGCCTTAGCTAATGAACTCAGTAAAACTCAGCAGCAGCTCCAAAAGTTTTTGTCCTGGTTTTAATGGCAAACTCTTATCGAGGTATTCAAATCCACAGGCATATGCAGATTCCTGTATTCCTTTCCTTATTTGTCAAAATGTTGAGGAAAAAAGCCTCAGAAGCTTTGAGAATTTTTTCCCCTATCACCAATGCGTAAAAGAAAGTACAATTGTGATAAATTTTTTTGCTTGTAACATTTTATTCAGGGAAAACAAGGCAAAACATCTCCTTTCTTTCCTGTACCTTAAAAAAACCAACTAAACAAACCAAAACCACTGAAAAAAAACCCCAACTAATTAACAGATATCTAAATCTAACAAACCATGTTATCCCAGAGTTCACAAAAAGAACAAAAGTCATGTTATTATGACTGTGGAACGCATCAACATAATTTATGACTAAGAAAACTCAGGAAAAATGTAACTAGTGTCATCAGAGTTTTACAGATATTTTATTGTATTTCTTTTTTTGTTTGATTAATTAGATTATATAGTTTAATAGCATCCTTTGCAGCTTAGCATGTTTAATCTTTATTTGATTTTACCTTTGATTATTTACAAATTCATGTTGTGCACACTTGTAGTTATGTACCAGGACAGCATAATTTCTGCTCTCCTATAAGAATGACACATTTATATTGGCATTGTGTGATGCTAAAACAGTCCTATCACTGGTATTCATAAGGTTTTCTACAATAAAAAATAAAATAACATTGTAACAGCCACTAAGAGCTTTAATGATAACTTAGTACTGTTGAAACTGCTAATAGTGCTTTGTATTAGACATGACAATCAGGATGGAAAACTTCAAATTGCTAGTCAGGCTTTTAACATCCAGTTTGCTTGTGATTAAATAACACTTGGAGGCTAGCAAATTGCTCCAAATAACACAAAAGTCTTCCCTAAAAGCATTTCAGATTAATGAAATGAATAAGGTTTCACAGATAAATATCTAGAGAAAAATCTCTTTTACTCGTCCCCACAGATACACCAGGCCACCAGGTTAGAGGACAGAGAAAAGGGTCTCGAAAAACCCTATCTTTGTAGCATCTCACAGGTATGAAAAGTCCACACTGTTAGTCACAACTACTTCTTTAAGAGCAATTTGAGCTGTTCTGAGCAGATTTAACTACACTGTAGTATCTTCTCTGGTTTGCATCAGAAAAATTATCCTGGTTGACACTGACAGTAATTATCTGCTCGTATATAGTTAATATCAAGTGACAACTCTCCTGTTTGTTGAGCTGTGGTGGAAAAGAGTCAACTGCACCTCATCATTTTTTTTAGAACATAGTGGTGTCCTTGTCCACAGCAGGAGACTGGAAATAGATGATCTTTAAGGTCCCTTCCAGCCCAAACCATTCCATGATTTTATTATCTCCAGAAAAACTTCTTCACGGTCTTTGGAGAAAACTGCATCATCTGATTGCTGCTTAACTTCACACTTGAAAAGTTCTTCAAAACATTACAAAACTGTTTGAAGTCCTCTAATTTCAACACATTTGTAAAACAGGGTATAGTCTTCTGCGTAGATATGTATAATTATTATGATTAATTATTTACTTAGGACATAAAACAGTAACTATGGGTTGACCCCACTTAGCAGGTAAGCACCCACATTATCTCTTGCTCATTGCCCTCTCAGTGGCATGAAGCCTGGGCAGAATATTGGCCAATGACCAATACAAATCAGGTATTTAAGTTCTTCCTCCTAAAGGCACCCATAAATGTCTTGTTCTGCTTATTTGTGTTACACAGATGAGCTCAAATCAGGGTAGAAAGACAATTGCAACAACAGATAAAAGGGGAATATCCTAAGAAGTTTTTATATAACAATTTAAACAGAAATGTTTCCCTTATATTAGATTACTTGGACTATTAGAGTGTGAAAATATACTGATTGGGTTAATAAAAAATCCTTAGTCCTAAAAATGGTTTGTTTTGTCTGTAATAAGATTTTGGGTGTAATATGATGGCTACTATTTGTTTATGTTAGTCCCTAAAAGGACAGGTTATCTTGCTAGAATTTCTAGCAAGCTAGAATTTCTAAGTAATTACCATCATGTGAGTCTGTGAAAGTCTAGGTCACATTTAGATCCTAACAGCCAGCATTTGTGCAGATAATGGATCACATTTATCTTCTTAGGAAATAAGCTTTTCGTTTTGGAACACATTCCTCTTTAGCTGCAGATGTTCCTCTTATTCAGATGTTCCTCCTCTGCCGGACTCATTGCTCCATTGTCCCCCGAGGTTTGGTAGGAAACAGGTGGGGCAGGAGCCCTGTGCTGCAGGGTCTGGATGCCTCATCCTAATCCTGAGGGCTGTGGCCAGTCTGCCTGCAGTCTGTGCAGGTGAGAAAGGCTGCAAAGACACCTTTCCTTTGCTCTCTGTGGCAGTAGGCCCACGTGACTTCAGGTTACCCCAGGAGAAGGACAGAGATGACTTCTGAGGCTGAAGAGTTCTGGTTCTGTTGACTGTCTGCAAAAGGAGTACAGTCTTTGGGTGCTGGTGGCTCATGGATGGCTGTCAAAGCCCTCAGTGGGCTCAAATACTTTGGCACAGGACAGTTGCTAACTGCTGTGAAAAGCTGTCAAGGAGGCAAGTTGGGTGGATGGGACAGAATTTAAAATATTGTTGGAAGTAAAAGAGAAGGATTTCTTAGACATAAAGCAAGCCTCTTGTCACTAGAAACGACACAGCCAGCTCTTCCTCCTTCTTCCCCAGCCCTTGTGAAGGCTGCCCCCACTAAGCAGCCACAATCACTTACATTTCCCATTTTATTCACTCTTCCCATTTATCTTCTGCTATCCAGTGAAGCAGTAAATAACACCTTCCTTTGCCAGCATACTCCTTGCAACATTTCTTCCAAATTTCACACTGCAACACTTGTCCACTATATTCTCTCCAGCAGCCTATTCAAGTTTGGGTCTATGAGGTTTTTGGAGGGTCAGTGGAGGAAGCAGTGAAAACCATGTACTAATATTTAGGGGAGGTGAAAAAGAGCATAGAGAACAAAGTAGTCCTTGTGTCCTGAAAGAATATTATTCATCTCTGGTTCTGAGAAGGCCCATAGCTGACCATGGGTAAAGCAGTCCCACTGAAAAGACTTTTTCTTTTTTTTTCTGAAAAAGGCATAAGGAAAAAGCAAAATAGAGCTGAGGAACTTTAGGACCATCTGTTTCAGTCTACTGATCTGCTTCGGCTGCACCAAAAAACTTACTAATGGATCCATAGTTTGGATAATTAAAGCTCATGGAATCAATCTCCTCACCACATGGCACCTTTTCTTTATCTGAAATTAAGTATGTTTTGTGTGCTTTCAAACTCCACAGCCTCTTCTTTTTTCTTTTTTTTTTCTTCTCTT